>APFE030938586.1:178810-263538 GCA_000404065.3 Pinus taeda
ACATACTGACAAATTTGGCTATTTAGAGCTTTCAAACTGTGACTATTGTAATTATTTAGCCGTTTTTGGAGTTCTTTTTGTTTTATCTTTACATATGTTGTTTCTGGGTGTTCTGTTTTTGTCATTACAGGTTGCAAATTTGAAGGTGAGGTTCAATCTTGAAGCTAGATCTAGGCCCTTGAGGGTAAGATCTGGCCTCAACAACCAGCTCTTGTAGGGTATTTATCCTAGATATGGAAATTTCTTGCAGGGTTTTTCATTAGGAGCGGAAGGATTTAAATTTTTTTAAGTTTTCTGGAGAAATTCGAGGGTTTCCAGGGCATCTTTGATACATAAACTTTTCGATTTTTTTTTTTTTTTTTGTAAGCTGTGATTGCTTGACTGTTGTCAGCAAAACCCTTTGGCAGTCTCAGTTTTCTCTATTCATGCTGCCTCCTTTCCAAATCTCACGTTTCTGCGAGCTCCCTCAACTGCCTACCCATCCATCTACGTTGCCTTCGACCTACATGAGCACTCATTTCTCTCCCTCAACACTGCAGTCTCAATGCTCAACCCACAGCAGTCATTCTACAACCCACATTTACTTTCTCACTCCCTCCATTCATCGCACTTCTGCCTTGATCTACTGCCCGGTCCATACTCAGCTTGCAGTCTCTTGCGTAATTCCTCCAACTGCTCATTCTCCCTCCGTTCCTCATGCAGTCACCTCTTCTCTACCCACACCTCTCCTAAAACCCTCACGCTGTGGCATGCAGTCCCCATCCACCGAATCCTCACGCATCTGCTGCCAACTCCATGCAACTTTTAACGCTGCCATTACTATCCATCTACGTGCTGTCCATTCCGTGCATCTTCTCATCACTCCACGACTCCACCGTTCCTTCGACTGCTACCTTTCTTCCTCATCCGGATGCTACCTTTCTTCCTCATCCAGAAGCTTCTCCTTTCACGCGTTTCATTCCCTGGCCTTCGTTGCTCTCACCAGCTCTCTTGTTACCTGCGTATTGCCTCACCTTTCTGTCCATCGCCTTCGCATTCATTTGCTGCCGTCTCCTTGCCAGCTTCGCGCAGCTCCACGCTTCCCTCAACTGCTGCCATTCGACTTGCCTGATGCGCAACTCCCTTTGCCCTTCTCGCATCCAAATTCCTTGCTCCTTTACGCTATTGGATTCCCTTACTCCTACAAACATAATACGCACAGGACCTTGTTTATTTATTTCACTTGCAATAGTTAACGTTTGGGATGTATATACGTTGGTTTAGTTTTAGGTATATAAATGAATTTCATTAAATTTTAAACTTAGGACTTCATCAAAAAAATAAAAATTTAGATTTGATTTAGGTTTTAGATTTGAATTTTTATTTAGATTTCAGATTTCATGTAATTTCATTTTGTTATATGTGCTCGATTAGGTTTAAGTTTTAGATTTTAATTTTTTATGTTTTGGTTTCATTTTTTTATTTTTTATTTTTTGTTTTGATTTTAGATTTATTTAAATTTAATTTTGTTTTGTTTAAATTTTGACTATAAAAATAATATAATAAATAAGATTATATATAATATATATTTTATATAATAATATATATATAAGGCAATTTAGGGTTTGATTTATTTTTTTGTTTAGATTTTCATTTAATCTATAAAAAAAAATCGATTTATTTTTGTCACATTTAGTGTTAGCGTATCTTCCTAAGAATTGTCACATTTATAATTTTGGTATATTTTGAGCTAAGGGTAAGTTTTGAAAGAAAAGATTTTTTATGTTAAGAGTGCTTAAATTTTTTATCTGGAGTTTGACTATTGGAAAATGATAAATTTTTCTAGGTTTGGAATTTCAAGCATAATCATTTTTCTGTGGATACTTAGCTTTTAAATTTCGTAATTGTTTCAAGTATTTAAGCTTTAGAAATTTAATTGGTGGAACACTGTTAAAGCATTGTGCATTTATTGAATATCTTGCATGTGGTGAAATCAATCATTGCTTGGATTATTTGATGATAAATGATTGTTAGTCATGGGATTACAAATTCCGTACTTTTGTAGCAGTTGATAAACAATTATTTAATCATTGACTCCATAAGGCACTGATCTTAGGCATTCAAAAGCCAATTAATTTTAAGTGTCGCTAAGCTTCAATCAAGCACTTAACTGCCTTGCTGTGCCTCCCAAGCCAGCTGCTTCCCAGTTGGTTTTCCTTTATCCCATAGGGTCTACCCCCCTTAGCCTGGGGAGACAACTTAAACTGAGAGATCGGGGATCAGGGTGACAACCCCCAGTTTGAGCGTTGTCGCGGTGCCTAGACACTTTGCGCAACAACACACAGCAATGGCAGACACATGATGGTAGTTTGTATTGTCGGCGATAACAACAAAGGGCTTAGGGTGGAGATAATGGAGGTCGGAAGGCTGAAAGGTTGCCGAATGGGTACAACAGTTGCAGCAACAGGGGTCATCAGAGTCTGTTCTAGCCGGAGTGTGCATTGAGATCAGCGAGGAGCGGCGACACAGGTTTGTTCGTGGAACTACGACTTCGGCTATGTTGGGAAGATCAACAAACAATAGGATAGCTATGATCCTTACCTCACGGCAAGGCGTATCCTACCTATTGTCCTTGGATAGAGGGTTGTAGCTTGAGCTCTCGTATGATGTCAAACTCTTCTTTTAGATTCGGGTGTTCAGAACAGATGAGCAGAGATGACAGTTGAGATGAGATTCGTGATGTAGTCGAAAATTTCTCCCTAGATGAGAGCAATGTTTTTAAAACCGGAACCGGTGATCGGACCGGTCCACCTAATGAACTGGTTTACCGACCGGAACCGGTCTAACCGGGACTGGTTTGGTCTAAACGAACCGGTTTTAAAAAAATACATTAAATAATTAATTTTTAATGAAAAAAACTATTTTTAAGATTTAAAACCATGATTCCAAGCCAATAGAGACAAAATATGCAAAGATTGCTCATTTATATATCAAACCCTAAGTGACTTTTAGATCCAAACCCTAAATATCAATTCTAGGGTTTTACATTCAAATCTAAACTTGCTAGGGTTTCCAATTTCTCCCTAGACTCTCTACACATTAATAAGCTTAAATTATAGGATTAGGGTTTCTGAACTAGGGTTTACAAGAACTTAGATGTCACAAACCCTAGAACCAAAAAATGTTTTTTTTTCTTTTGCAAAACCCTAATCTAATATGGATTAGATCTTGTAAGAACATAAATAATTATATGTTCCTTAAAGTCAAGGACCACATATCTTAGTTCTTCATGATCACTGGGAGCTGCTGCAATGCTTTGAAGCTTTCTCCTTGATTACATTGTCCAAGATATTTTTACTTCCTTAGCTGCCATGATCTTCCTATAAGGTGTAGATCCTCTTCTGTCTGACTTCTTCTAACACTGTTTTCAACAACAAAACTGCTTCCTCCAAGGATTCCTTTTAATGAGATTTCAAAGAATGATGGGCAATGCTATTGTTCTTCTATTGCTACAGTATCTCAGAAAGACTTTTCTCACAGGCTGGTGCAAGATGCTTGATGCTTCTTCTATCATTGATTGTAGCTTCCAAGGAGGTAAGATTACAAGATTACTTCTGGCAGGAGCTGCTACAAACTTCCTTTTTACTGCTTATTACAGTAGATCTTGTTCTTGAGAATCCTGTAGCTTTCTCTTGCAAGCTTGACCCTCAAATTAGGACTTCTACAAAACACAAAAACAGATCTAATCCTTCTTTAAAGGGTGAATAATGACATGACTATTGTTATGGAGAGGCTGCTACAGGCCTGATATAAAATTTTGAGTATGACCCTATTATTAGGGCTCCACCAATCACGCTAATCAAACCCAATATACTCGAAAAGTAGAGGTTCTCTTCTATCTTTCAAGGTCGGCTTTTATATCACTGTATGGCTCATCCTTCTTATATATATATGCTCAAGACTTTTGTCCTTTTCCACAGGAATCTTGGCTTCTTCAAATATGGTGGCTTTTTGAAATATGGTGAGTGATGCTTCATAATAGACCTTCCAGCTAGGCTTATAAGGACTCTAAACAACTCAACTTTAGTCTCTTTCTTGAGAAGGGTCTTCACTGGAGATTGGGACTGCTATTAGTTCACAAAAGACATCTCAAAAATGTGATTCGGTCATCTCTGTAATGATGCACAGAACTTGAATTTCAGACCTTCTGAGGTGACACCAAAATTTGGATGGTGATGTCAGACCTAATGTGAACACAGATCTTTGCTTTCTCTTTCAAAGGATTCGGCCTAGTCTAGGCTTGTAGCCTAGCACTTCGGATCCCACAACCAGTGCTTCAAATTCCTTTGCTTTCCTATCTCAGAGCTACAGTCTAACCATAGGGAATGTGTCTTACAAATATGCCTAGAATGTTTAATTCTTCATTTGAATTTTCCTTCTTTGAGATTCAGAATAAGACAACACAACATCTGAGTTCAATTTTGCAAGAGGGAAGACAAATTTTGCAAGAGGGAAGTGGGCATGCCTAAAACCGGCCGGTTTGTCTTAAACCGGCCGGTTTCGTCCTAAACCGGTCGGTTTTTCACCGGTTAGGGCAAAAACTGGGCGAAGGGGGCTTTCCAACCAGGTTTTTTGGCCGGTTTAGACCAACGGCCTTGCTAACCGGCCGGTTAGACCGGTAACCGGTTTTTTAAAACGGTTTTGAAAACACTGGGCAGGCCGCAAATTTTGGCACACAAACTGAGGCATTCTAACCTTTGGTTTTACCAGCGTTGGCTGCCCTAGTTTGTGGCAGCAAGTTGACTTCAGATTGACTGTGTTTGACTGGGTTTTTCGAACTATTTATGGGCTGCCTCTTCTTGTTGTTGGAGGCCTAGCTCACTGGGATATTGACCAAGTATATTGGAAGTCATTTCTATTTTGTTTGACTAGCTTTGACTTTGTTGGTTAGGGTTTGTTGCTATTGTCCTAAAATTACAGATTTATGTATTTGTATTATTTCTCTCTCTGCTGAACTATTGAATAAAACAGTGTGAAACACGCATATGGATTTCCAAATGAATTCAATGAATTGATTGAGCGGAATACTCAATAATAATACAGACATATTTACAAAGATAGAAACATCAAGTTCCTATGTGAGATTCAGTTTCATCTAAGAAACTGCTAAAGAAAGAAAAATAGCAACAATTAGAAGAATGAGCATTAAACTAATATTAGAATTATTCTAATACCCTCCCTTAATGCTCAATCTATTTACAACACCAATAGACCCCCTGAATTGTTCAAATTTAGCAGGACCAAGAGGCTTGGTGAATATGTCTGCGGGCTGCTCTGTTGTGGGAACATATCTCAGCTGAACGGATCCGTCTTCAACAAGCTGGCGAATGTAGTGACAATGAGTTTCCACATGTTTTGTTTGTTCATGAAAGACGGGCTTTTTGGCAAGTTTAAGCACTCCCTGATTATCACAAAATAAGGAAGTAGGACCTGTCTGGGAAGCATGCATATCTGCAAGCATACATCGAAGCCAAACTGCTTCACAGGATGCCTTAACTGCTCCTCGATACTCTGCTTCTGTTGAGGAGAGAGCCACGGCTTGCTGCTTCTTACTAGTCCAGGTAACAACACCAGATCCTAGACTAAATACATATCCAGCTGTAGATTTACGATCATCAACCGAACCGGCCCAGTCAGAATCTGTGTAACCACTGAGTATAGGATCGAAAGTGCGAGTGTATAGAAGTCCATAATCAGAAGTGCCACGCACATATCGTAACACTCGCTTTGCTGCTATCCAATGATCAGCTTTAGGAGCGGACATGAAGCGGGAAATGTAGCTCATGGCAAAACTGATGTCTGGTCTGGTGGCAGTAAGATAGATAAGACTGCCTACTAATTGTCTGAATAAAGTTTCATCCACAGGAGGAGAGGATGACTGAGCTGAAAGTTTGAGCCCTGGTTTCATAGGAGTCGTGGCTGGTTTGCAATCCTGCATTCTGAACCTGTCCACAAGATTTTTGGCATACTTGGACTGAGAGAGAAAGATGTGATTCTCAGTCTGCCAAACTTCAATCCCCATACAGTAGTGAAGAAGTCCCAAGTCTGTCATATCAAAAGTTCTGCATAATTCTTGTTTGATCCCCTGGATCAAATGTGCAGAGCTGCCAGTAATGATAAGGTCATCTACATAGACAACCACAAACAAGATATCATCACCAGTATGCTTGATATACAGGTTTGCATCAGATGGGCTCCGCTGAAAGCCATGATCTGTCAGGTACTGATCAATTTTCATGTACCAAGCCCGAGGAGCTTGTTTCAATCCATAGAGAGCTTTAGCTAATCTACACACTTTCTGTTCTTGACTGGCAATCTTAAATCCTGGAGGCTGTGTCATGTAGACTTCTTCCTGTAAGTCACCATTTAGGAAAGCACTTTTTACATCCATCTGATGAACTTTCCATTTAAACTGAGCTGCTAGAGCAAGGACAAGCCGTATGGTACTCATTTTGGCTGTAGGAGCAAAAGTCTCCTCATAGTCAATGCCTTCCTTCTGTGAGAATCCTCGAGCCACAAGACGAGCTTTATACTTGTCTAGAGTTCCATTGGCTTTGTACTTCACTTTATATACCCATTTGCAGCTAATGGGCTTTTTTCCTTCAGGAAGATCAGAAAGGGTCCATGTATGATTTTTCTGAAGACTCTGAAATTCAGCGTCCATAGCCTGTTCCCATTCAGGTGTACCCTTAGCCTCTGAGTAAGTTTGAGGCTCAAAGATACTGTGTATATTAGCCATAAGCGCAAAATTTATTGTAGACTGTTGTGTGCTCTTATGTCTAGATGTGCGTCCTTCAAGAAGTTCATCATCCCGAAGAGCACCAATGGTTTTAGCCCACCATTTTGGTCGAAGAGTAGAGGAACTAACATTAGGAGGAGAAGAAGAGGGGTCAAGAGCAATAGGAGCATCAAGAGAAGTGTTATTTTCCGGAGGAAGCTCAGGCAGTGTATTATCAAACATTGATACTGCATCATCCCTCCCATCAGGTCGACCTACCGAAAGAAGAACACTGTGAGGTTGATCTGTAGAACACTGCTCAGAAGAAGAAGACTAAAAGAATCCTCTGTCTTCATCAAATACCACATCCCGACTGAAGCTAAGACGACCAGTGTCAATATCTATTAGTTTATAGGCCTTGTGGTGATCATTGTACCCTGTCATCATGAGTTTCTGGCTTTTGGAATCCAACTTGGAGCGCTTAGCAGCTGGAATCCAAACATATGCAATTGAGCCAAATACTTTGAGGTGACTGATCTTAGGCTTACGACCAAACCACACCTCTTCGGGAGTTTTTCCTTTAACAGCCTGAGTGGGTGATCTGTTAAGAAGATAGACAGCAGTAAAGACTGCTTCAGCCCAAAATTTGTTGGGAACATTCTTGTGCTATAACATGGAGCGAGCCATTTAAACAACCGTGCGGTTGCGGCGTTCAACAACACTGTTCTGCTGAGGGGTGTAGGGTGTAGTGAACTGGCGTTTTATACCATGAGTATCACAGAATTTGGAAAAAACAGAAGAACAAAATTCCCCCTCGTTATCTGTCCTAAGAGTCATGATATCACAACTAGACTCTTTTTCAACTAAGGTTTTAAACTTCTGAAATATACCAAATGCATCAGATTTATTTTTTAGAAAATATACCCACATCTTTCTACTGAAATCATCTACAATAAGCAAAAAATATTTGCAAGCAGTGATAGAAGATGTTTTCATGGGACCACAAATATCAACATGAATTAGCTGGAGTACCTTAGATGCGCGCCAAGATTCTCCATTCGTGAATGAAGACCGATGTTGTTTTCCGATGTTGTTTTGTAGTTCACTTATCATGGATACTTGTAGGGATGGATTAATGGGGGGATTCAGCGCAAAGGGTGGGCTAGGTCTGTGCTCTTGTCCCCTATACCTATTTTGAATGTTAACCTTGAACCCTAGTCCCATGGGATCTCTTTTATTGATCTGTGGGCTCTAGGGATGGTATTACATGGGATACTTTGATTTTGGTTGCATGGTCTCGCTCCCTCGTCCACATATATCACTCCCCTTCCACTCATCATAACCCCATTCATGATTTCTCCCACTTGGGTCCACATTGCTCCAGTGGGTCCACATAGAGTTAGCCTTCCCACCTTCCCTTTCCCACACCTTGGGTCGAGCCTAGAACAATGCCCCAGAGGTTGATGTAGCTGAAAAGAAAAGTAAAAGCATAATTGGCAACATTCAACAGGAAAATGTACCACAAAATGCAAAAGACGATCAAGACAAACACATTTAGCACATGGGAAAAATCCAATACATGAGCTCTACCCCATCATCATGGTCATCACCCTGGTTCCTATAAGGCCCCAAATGAGCCTCCTTTATCATTCAGTAACCCATGATATTGCCAACCCCTGGTAGGCAATAAATCGCCCACCTTAAAGGGGAGATCCACTGCTATATCTTATACATCATGCTCTTATCCCTTGAACCCCGAGCAGTGAATTAAATAAAAATCATAAAAGGAAAAAGGCACATAAAGAAGGGTGGAAAAATCAAGGTCAGGGCACCTAATGTGCCACGATTGCTCCCTCCTATACATTATATACAAGTGTGGGCTTCCCTTTTTACTAGGTAGCCTTGTACCCCAGCATGTGGCCAATGGGCTACCCCTTTCATTCCCTACTCCATTCATCTCTTTATCACATGCCACCACCCCGTAAAGGACGTACCTTGGACATACTATCCTCTCTAAAAGTAGAAACCACCTAATAAGATATTTGGTTAACCCCATTTGGATCTTAGAGACATTAGCACATGCCGAAGCCCACTATGGAAGGGCATGCCATTATGAAGTGCCCACATGTTGTCCATGGTTTGTAAGCTCTTTAACTCGATTTCTTTTGATGACTTGTTGTACTGGAAGGCTACAGGACGCATTGGATCTTATGCAAGATTGCAAATGGTCTCCACTTTTGGTTTGGTCTCCATATACAGGGTCCTAACCCTCCATATGGGCTACATTGGCACATGTGAGGTGTGCATTGAGAGCCATGGGCCTCCATGGTAGTAGACAAGACTCCATGGATCCCCAAATATGTTCAGAGATCACTAAAGATTCACCTATTGGACAGGGAAGATGCATCTGATTCACCATGCCCAGTCGGCCCCACAGTTGTACCACACACTTGGTAGATGACCCAGAACTTGCATGTTGATGTAGCATCGCTTACACCATCATTTTAGCCCTTCCAGATGATCTAGAGGCATCTTCGACCTACTCAAAGACCCATGAGGTTACTTGTGTGCCCTCACACCCATTGGGAGCACCACAAGTTTCATTATTTGGAGAACAAAGAGCCAACCCCTTTCCACTACTTTTGGGAATCTTATTCATCATTATCGCACTTATAGACTTCATCAAGCTTCTTAGAAGGCCCAATGGCATGCATTGTTGACTATTCGACCTCTTGAGAGGCTTATTCTTTGCTTTATGAGCTAGTTTGGTGAGCTTGTCACCAAAAGTTAGTTATTTTGCACATTATTACTATTTTAGGGGCTAATGTAGGCCCAAGTAGCTAAATCGAACTTATTATCATTGTATAAATATAAGTGATGAGGATTCATTTTACCATCGTCACTTGGATTTGGAACTAGTATCTCTTTAGAGATTTTCGCTATCCTTCTTGGAGGACGAATTTTTGGAGCATGGAATGAATTTTGATGTTTAGATAATTTTGATATGTCTTGGAGCTTCTTGATGGCAAGTTTTTGGATGGTTGGATATATTCCTATACATTTAAGAACATTTTAATGCTACTCTTTCTTTCTAATTTTCTCACATACATTGTTGTTCGGATTCGTTATACTAGGGCTTGTTTGTCGCATCTCTTATGCAAAGTTATGGAAATTTTGCTTTTGAAGAGTGAATGCTTCATGTATGGGCCACGTATAACGAATGAATGTTCCTAGGGATGTTTCATTACTGAAATTCATCTTGACAAGACATTTATCTTGCAAAACGAAGTATAAAGTCTTTGAAGTTGCTTTTGTCGTTGCCGTAGTGCTAAGCAAAGTTGTCTTTGAGGCCTCCTTGACCTAGAAATTCAAAGGTCCATAGTCATAATTCTACCTGACTCCAAACTCCCCAAAGGATTAGGCACTGGTCTACCCAAAGGCGATCACCTTAAACCTATTTTCCTTCTCCCTCTTCTTCTTCTCTAGGTCTAGTCCTCTAGATCACCTAGGGCATCAATTATCTCACGATCTAGCCATTCAAATACTTCGAGTTTTGGTCCACAACTGCGCTGGTGTTTCCTCAAGAAGCCCCTCCAAATTTCATGAGATTCCCACAGTGGGATCTTAAGATATCGCAAGCCCTAGCTCGAAGACCAATTCTTGCCCTTGGTTTCCCTTAGGCTAGAAACCTCAATAGGATCCTTGCATTGCCTTTTATTGAAAATTCATTCCTTGATCCCTTTCCCCTCCCTAATTAGGTCAAGCATATCATGTTGAGAAATCTAGGGCATATCAATTAAGTTACTCTTCCATTAGTAACTACTCGTGAGTGTGTTTTATTTCTTTAGATTAGGATCTTATTTATTTAAGTTATTAGTGTTCTTCTTTATCAAACAGCGACTAATTTATAAACCATAAACAGAAAAGGGACACAAAATATAGGTTATTAGCTAGGGCCAAAACCTCTCACTCTTTGAGATGAAAATCCAAACAAATTATTCTTTTTATAGAGATTCCAATTGACGTACCAAGACCAAGACCCTTGACCTAGTTGCCACTCCAGGACCAAGACACCAAGTCGTCTTCCTCTTCCTTGAGTCAACAACAGTGAAACCCTTTCCTTTTTGTTAATTTCTCTGCCTCCTTGTTGTAATTTATAGGTCTTCAACTTTGACTTTCTTGGCCTTCTTACTGCAATTTTATAAGTCCCTTTCTCGGCCTCCTTACTGCAAATTTATAGGTCTGCAATTTTGCACTATTTGGAGATATTTTTAGCCCAAAATAGTCTTGTCTTCTAATCCCTCCTTTGATTCGGGAGAGGCTTTCTTGATAAGGCTTCACACTTCTTTAACCGCACTTCTGCAGACCTGTTGTACCTCGCACTTCTCTAACCGCAGAACCCTATACCTTGCACTTCTGAATTTTCCGTGTACTGAGATTAGGCCGAGCTGCCTATTTATAGTGGTTGGACATGACTTTTGGTGAACCGACGTGTCCTTTTTATGAAGATATTATTATTTCTTTGAAGCTGACTTGTAGGAGGATGCTTGTGCTTGTCTTGGAGGGTTGTTTGACACTTCTATTGACTCATATACAAGTGTATCATGCCCAAGAAGGGTCCTTCATACATGACATTGACTAAATTTGACTCTTATGACTAGATGACTCAAACCTAAAGCCTCACAATGGGAGCCATTACTAAAATAAAATTCCTTGTCTTGGAAATACTGAGAGGGGGTGTGAATCAGTGTTTCTTTACAATCGTTAGTTTTTACCAATTAAGATCACTTATAATTAGAACATAGAGTAAACAACGATACAATAGTAATTTTATTAATCAATGACGAGGAATTCAATCCTCCTTTTACAAGAATCAAGTACAACAATAGCTTAGGGATCCAACCCTAAAGACTCCAATCTTCAATCGTCCAGGCTCCAACCTCCAAGGTGCCAAGCTCCAACTTGGTCTTTATGAGGCTCCAACCCTATTTTCCACAAGGCTCCAACCTTGTCTTTATAAGGATCCAACCTCTAGGGCTCCAACCCTCTCCACTAGCATAGGATTCAACCTGATCTTCTTGAGGACTCCTATCCTCTAGGGCTCCAACCCTCTGCTTTAGATCTTCTATATGGATTCAATGGTTCTTCAAGGCTTCAATGTCTTCTGCAACAAACCCTGGTAATGCTCTCAATCAATCTCCAATAACCCTTCTTTCATTAATGACAACTTTATGGTTCTCAAAAAGTGTCTCCACAACTCTTCATGTCACCCAAACAATTTTCTTCAAGGTCACATTATGAGGACTCCCATCAATGCATTTTGATCTCCAAGGGTACCTTCAAGATTGGCTTATGTCTTCAATAATTCTTTCCCAATATGTCTTCACAATATCCTCAACAAGCTTCTTAATTTTGATTTCAAGGGGTCTTCAACAATGCTTTCACTAAACCTTCAAAATAGCCTTTCAATCTCAACACAATCCCAGGTCTTCAATGTCCCTTCAACAAGCCTCAATAGTGCCCAACAAGCCTTCAATTTATGCTTCAAGGAATTCCTAAGGATACACCTTCAAAGATTGCTCATAAATGCTTCAAAGGTTCTCCAACTCTACCCTATTATGTTCTCAAGAGAAGACTTCAACAAGCTCTATTTGTCCAATCCCAATAAATCAACACTTCGACCACGACAACTTTGACCACAGCAGCTTCAACCACGGCAATTATGACAAGTTCGACCACGGCAACTACAACAGCTTCAACCACGGCAACTACAGCAGCTTCGGCCACGACAAATACGAAAAACTTCTCTACTCCTAGCTCGAACCTATGGGAGACTATCTAACCTAAGAATAATTCCACAAACTTGTCTTCCTTGCTTTTCTCGGTTGCGACTTCTTCTCTACCTCTTGTCTGTCTCCACTAAAAAATCTAAGCTTGAATGGACGAATTTAGGTTTATATTTATAGTGGTTTTTCCATATTCTGAAGGGACACGTCTCTTTACCAATGATTATGAGCCTACTCAAGTTGGCTTAGACAGTTTGATATTTTTTGACATATGCTAATATTAAAAATCGATTTCTCTTCAACAGTGAGGAATTAGGAGGCAAGTGAGTACTCATTAGAAAGCTTATGACCTCCTCTATAAGCTGATATAGAATTCCCTTCAAGATATGACCTTTAATGATGGAAATTTAATTTTACTTTCATCATATGCATATCTTTTCATAACAACCCTATTAAAGAATTTATTTTATGGATGTAGAGCATCAAGTGGATTAGAATTCTTTTCGCTATGTTGACATGCTATTGCATGTGATCTTCATGCATTGGGAGTGTGCATACAAGGACTAGGGTTTCTTTGACATATTCATACACCTAAGGTTACTAGATTAGGGCTTCATCACATGGGCTTTGAACTCATTCGGATTAGGGCATCATTTATTCATTCTATAACTTTTAGGTTACCATGAGCATCTTTAGGGTTTCATCATATGAATGAGCCATGCAAAGGCATAAACCTAGGGTTTCATCAAATAGCTTTAGGGATGGTGCCAAAAGAGCTTTTCCATGTATCTGGGGTTTTCATCCTCAACAAGCAATGCTAGGGTTAGGGTTTTGCACTTTGGGTTTGTACTCTTATTGACATCAATGACAACTTTACCAACACTTTGCTCATGAAACCCATGAGACAAGCATTACACTAATTTTATTTTTCTTTCTTTTCGTCAATTACATAAAATCACAATTACACGTGTCATTATGAAGACCGAACCTGGTTACTTTTCAACACTCCCTCTTAACTAGGGAGGTATTCATAATGGTACTTGGACATTCTCAGTCTGCAAAATTTCTCATAAGAAGAGTCAGATTAGCAACCCATCTGTATAGCATCATATCAACCAACATTGTCACATAGCAAGGCCTTGACTAATAGCTCTATCTCTCCACGAGATCCGAGCACAATGCTGGCGAGACCAATGATGTATAAACACCCTCATCATTGTCTCTCTCGGAACATACCCCACCCAAGTTCTTAGGGTATGTTCCACCAGGACTATTCTTGTCCTGGATTCCCAGTCCTCAGATAATATCAATCCTCAATTACTACTCTTATCTTGGATGCCCTAATACATCCTCAAAGAGCATCAAATGTCAGATGCTTACCCAATCCTCCATTTTGTCTTCTCAAGTGAAGACAAGAATGGTGTGTCTGTCTCTCCCTCTTAATTAGGGAGGACATATCTATTCCAATAAAGGAATGTACTCATTCCTACAGAAGGAATGTACCTAAGCTCCCTCTTGGCTTAGGAATTTACAAGTTTCTTCCAAAAAGGAAACTTGTTTCCAAGCTCCCTCTTAATTAGGGACCCACAACAGCTCCTCAGGTGGAAACAATGGGACAACCAGCTGCTTGAAGAACTCCTCCTCACGATGTCATGAAATTTTATTCGTTATCTACGAGTCTTCATGTTTGGGACTTCTACATAGGGCACCGACCATCCATCACTTTCATCCATGAGTCAGCCATGTCATCATCAGAAAGTGATCCATCAGCCCATATCTGGTCTTCCTTTATGCCATGTTGCTTTCTTCATGCCATGTTTATTTAAGGATCTTTCATCCTACTACATGTGCATCGATGTTGGAAGATATCCATAGATCTTCCCTTGGCAGCCCTGCATAAGCCTATCCAAACATTCAAGAATAAAGGAATGAACATTAAAATCAACATTACCTTCGTGATGGTCTTTCATCATGATATCTTCTAGTTTGCATCAGTCCAGCATACATATCGACACATCTCCCAAAGATATATATTGTCAAGGGTCTCTTTCCTTTTCAAACTCCATCAGAATCTTCATATCTTCCATGGAGATATCCTAGTCAAATCTTCTTGGTCTTTCGAATGTTGATGCCTTTACCAAGGTTGCATATTCCATGATCTCTTCCTTTCTTTCTTCGCACATTACATTCTCAAGAGCTTCCAATCAGAGTTCCTCAATTGTAGTCAACCACCTCATACTTCATATGAGGACATATTATGTTGATTTCATCTAATGAATGTGTGACCCATGCATTCTTGCATTCCTTTGAGGGAGGAGATCCTTTCTTTTGATCATGCTCTCAAGATAGATCATTGATCCAATGTTACTTCCAACCACCATATGACACGATTTCCACAATATCAAATGTAAGCAATATGTACCTCATTCTTCGTTTGGGTCATCCAGACTTCCTACAGGAGCTTCCTTGATTGAAAAAGCTTCAATCCCTTGATCTGCTTCATTTTTATGTCATCACATCATCATCCCATGAATTCCACAAGAATGGAGTTCTTGATGAAACACTTGCTTCTCCTCATGATCAGTAAACCTTTCAATGAAGATTCCATCAGAGAATCTTGAGGATCTAAAGTATCCCCATCAGCAAATGTTTCCTTTTGTCAGATGTATGATGAACCTTGTACTAAATGACCTTGCCACTTTTGTTTCCAATGAGATTCCCAAGAGCTATATCCTTGTCTTCCATAGATTCTAACCATCTTTCATGCTTCTCTATGATGATGTCCTAAGCTCTTTCTTTCAATGCTTCTATGATGCCTTGATGCATCACATTTAGTGAATCATGATAGTCATATCTTACAGCATAAGACTTAGGAATTTGAAAAGAACATAGGTGATGAAGAATATTTCAGCCATAGTAGAGATCTCTTACTTTCTCTCTCTTAGACTTCTTCTTTTTAGCTTCCTCCACTTCTTCGGTGATATGAGTTTCTTCTCTTCTTCTTTTGTTGTCCTTCTTGATCTTAAGACAATCTCTTTTGTAGTGTCCATATTCTTGACACCCATAGCATTGGATTTTAGCCCTGTTCTTTTTCTTTTGCCGACGACCAAACTTCCCAAATTGTACCTCTCTTCTTGTCATTGTAGCTTAAACTTTATTTTGCTCACTTGCTCCCACATCAGATTTGGCCTTTAGTCTAGATTCTTCAATCTTGCATAATGATCATAGAACCTGGAATGGAGTAGCTTCTTTCTTCCCATAAATACTTGAAGTAAAGTTACCACACTCCTCCGATAGTGCATTTAATAAAACTGTAGTCATTTCACTATCAGAGATGACTTCTCCCAGATCTTGTAGTTGATCCCAGATCTCAGATATCCTCATAAAGTATGAGATTATTCCATCTTCCCTAGACATCTTTAGCTTGTAGAGTTCTTGCATTAATGAGATGACTTCTCTAGCAATGCTTACAGAATACAACTCTTCCAATTTGTTATAGATGTCTTTTGAAGTTTCAAGTTTAGATACATTTGCAATGAGGGGATCCTTGATGGATTCAATGAGAATCCTTTGAACCCTAATTTCCCCTTTTATATATTTTGCAGGTCCTTGAGCATCTTCTTCTCCTCGTTTGGTGATAGATCCTTTGACATGATCCATGACCTCATTTTCAATGAGATTTAGATCTATCCTTTTCTTCCATGCAAAATAGTTTGAAGCCCCAACCAATTTGTTGATTTCCTTGGAAAAAGACATTTTGACAGATTCATATAAGGTCATATCTTACTTGATAGGATGCTCCTTTCCCCTTGTTGCTTTCTTGATGTTGATAATGATATAGAGAGTAGAAAACTTATCCTTGATGAAGGTAGTTTTCTTCAAGAGTGATCCTTGATCCCACAGAGAATGAGATCTATTTGTATCCCTTCATGAAGATCAATGATGACTTCTTGGTGATGTCTTTAATGGTAAGGACATTGATTCGTAGATCTCTTCAACTTGGCCTTATTTTCTTGATGATCATCCAAAGACTTTTGTAGACTCCTTCTTTGATCTAGGGTTCTAATGCTTCCTTTGTAGATCTTGTCTTAACGATGATCTTAGCTCTGATGCCTTCCTCGAGATTTGATCCGTGAGTGCCCCTTGATAAGATGCCTTTCCTTGACTTTGCCACCTTACCTTAGCTCTGATACAATGTTGAGAAATCTAGGGCATAACAATAAGTGATTTCTCTTCTATCAGTAACTGCTTGTGAGTGTTGTTTACTTCTTTAGATTAGAATCTTATTTTATTTTGGTTATTAGTGTTCTTCATCAAACAACTACCAATGTATATACCATAAAGAGACAAGAGACACAAAATATAGGCTATCAGCTAGGGCCAAAACCTCTCACTCTTTGAGAGGAAAACCCGAAAAAAAATCTTCTTTTTATAGAGATTCTAATTGACGAATACCAGGACCAAGGCTCTTGACCTAGTTGCCACTCCAAGACCAAGACACCAACCCTTCTTCCTCTTCCTTGAGTCAACAATAGTCAAACCTTTTGCTTGTTGTTACTCTCTCTACCTCCTTGCTGTAATTTATAGGTTTTCAACTTCAACTTTCTAGGCCTTCTTACTACAATTTTATAGGTCTCTTTCTCGACCTCCTTAATGCAAATTTATAGGTTTGCAATTTTGCACTAGTGGAGATATTGTTAGCCCAAAACAATCTTGTCTTCTAGTTGCTCCTTCGCTTGGCGAGAGGCTTTCTTGATGAGACTTCACACTTCTCTAACCGCACTTCTGCAAACCTGTTGTACCTTGCACTTCTCTAACTGCAGACCCCTATACCTCACACTTCTCTAACTGCACTTCTATAGACTATTGTACCTCGCACTTCTCTAACCGCAGACCCCTATACTTCGCACTTCTCTAACTACAAACCCTTGTACCTCACACTACTCTAAATTCTATGTGTTATGAGATTAGGCCGAGCTGCCTATTTATAGTGGTTGGAGTCTCATAATTATCCGACATGACTTTTGGTGAACCAATGTGTCTTTTTTATGAAGGATATCATTATTTCTTTGAAGCCAACCTATAGGAGGATGCTTGTGCTTGCCTTGGAGGGTTGTTTAACACTTCTATTGACTCATATAAAAGTGTATCATGCCCAAGAAGGGTCCTTCATACATGACATTAACTAAATTTGAATGTTATGACTAGATGACTCAATCCTAACAGCGCACAATGGGAGCCATTACTAAAATAAAATTCCTTTCTCATGAAAACCATGAGACAAGCATTACAATAATCTTATTTTTCTTTCTTTTCATGAATTACATAAAATAACAATTACACATGTCATTATGAAGACCGAACATTTGGTTGCTAGATCCTATCACCTTGACCGAACCTCAGGTTCACTTGGTCCCGTGTGGTCCCATGCACTATCAAGGTTAATTCTTCAAATATCACCTGGAACCCAAGTTTCCACAAGAATTCTAGGGCTTAGGGATCTCCTTTATAAGAGATGTACTAAAAACCTAATCCTAGAAATTTTCCCCAAGCCCTTCCTAAAGAGCATTCCATCTTGTTTTCCAAGACAAGCAAGCCACATATTTGAGCCTCTCTTGTGAATAGGATTCCAAGATCACCCCTCGCCCTATCATTGGTCCAAACCATTTCGTGATCCTTATCATAACGGGTCTTCGCCCACCAATGAAAGTCCGTAAAGAGTAGGAAGTCTTAGCCAAGGTGATAGTGGGCTACCGCTCCATTATTGCCCTTAGCCTAATAGTAACCCTTCAAGGATCCCCTTTCAAGACCCCTACTAGTTTAAGTGGTAACAAGATTTAAAATTCTACTTTCTCCATATCAAATCCAATGAGGTCGAAACAACTCTCAAACATCCCGAGTCATTTAATGGTAATGTTAAAATTTTAAGTAAAAAGATGAAAAAGAAAAATAAAGGAGAATGTCACTTTTACTTTAAGAATTTAACATTACCATGAATTGCATAGCAATACTAGGGCCATAGGCTTGAATATAATGTTAAAATTTGGGTACCACAAGACAAGTGGTTCCCTAAGGCTTTGATCTTTGGCCTAGGGAAAAGTGTCTAAATTTATTTTTTACTTTCCTCCTAAAGTGACTTTATAAGTGGTAAAGTCAATTTAATTTAAAATTGACTTTATAAGTGGTTAAATTACATCCTAATTTAAAAGTGACTTTATAAGTGGTAAAGTTACATTCTAATTTAAAGGTGACTTTATTAAAGTGAATGAAGAATTAGAAAGTGAAAATGTAACTATGGAAATACTAAGTGGGTTTTATTTAAGTGGGTGAGTTAAAAAATAGAAAGTGAGAATTAAATGCACATTTATTCTCATCCCTAGATCTAAATGAATCTCAGCCATTAGATCTTAGGGTAACCCAAAAGGTCATTTAGAGAATAAAAGGAGAAGAGAAGAAGAAAAGATTATTCATTCTTTCATGATCATTTGAGAAAGAGAGAAGAGAGAGCAAAGAGGAAATTTTTGAGCAATGAAGAAGTGAAAGAGAACAGCAAAAAGACATTTCAGCAACTCTAGGCAGCAGCGTTTATTGGCATGCATCCCAAGGAAAAATCGTACAGTAAGAAGAGCAGCACAGAAATCCAAGAAGAGGGGCAGCAGCAAGGGCACAAATCTCGATGCAAATTTGGGCACGAATTTTGAGGCAAACATACTGTTGAAATCCATATGGTCCGTACAGTTCTGGGCACGTTTTTTGAGGCAGGTCGTACAACATTTGATGTTGTTGTATTGCTGGAAAATTTATGTTTTGGTTGTTTGTTGATTGGCACAATTTTCGAGGCAAAGTGCGAGTACGAAAATTGCGGTAAGTTGTAATTTGTGGTTGCTGGAATTTTTACTGCGTATTTCAGTTTCTCTATAAAAGCATTTTCAGAAATAAAGAAGAGCTCTCAGACTGGTTTTCCCCAAGAGATGTAGGGAGTTTTTCCAGGGTCACATTCACCAAAAATCACTGTGTTATTCTCTGTGTGGCTGTCATAATTTTGTTGTGTTTTATTTCTGCAATTTCAACGGTTGTGAAATCTCCAAATTTGTGTTTTCAGAATTTATTGTCATTTCCAGATTTTAGAATTTTTAGCATGCTTGGATTTAAAACTAAATGCATGGAGTGATAAGGACAACTGATAACCGGAGTGGGGGTTGAAATTCCTTCATGGTATCAGAGCTTGATTGGTTGAAAAGTGCAGTTTGGGACAGCAAAGTGAAAACTACAGCAAGCTAATTTTTACACAAAAAATAGAAACTTTTACCACAGATTTGAAAATTTCAGTTTGGTAGGACAGTGAAACATGTCTTTGCGTTTGAGAGTGGAAGACAAGTTGGATAGGCAGAACAACTACAGTGCATGGAAAGAGAAAATCCAGAGCATCTTTGAGGAAGCAAAAGTCTAGGGCATTATTGTAAATACCACACACAACCCAGTAGTAGTACCTACTGACCCTGTACAGTTGGCTGAGTTTAACAAAAAGAATGCTTAAGGCAAAAAGATTGATTCTAGAAGGAATCAAAGACCATGCCATTCCTCATGTGAGAGGAAAGACTTATGCACATGAAATGTGGACAGCCTTGACCAGTCTTTACCAGAGCTCAAATGAAAATAGAAAAATGGTCATAAAGGAAAAACTAAAGGCCATTAAAATGGCTAATACTGACAATGCTACAACATACCTCACAAAGATCACTTCAGTGAGAGATGAGTTGGCAATCGTAGGTGAGATCATTGCACCCACTGAGTTGGTGAGGATTGCTTTGAATGGTCTTCCCAAGACTTGGGAGAATTTTGTGGATGGCGTTGTTGCACGGGAAAACCTTCCCGATTGGGAGAGGTTGTGGGATGATTGCATTAAGAATGAGATCAGAAAGAACCATCTTGGGGCAGCCAAACAAGTGGAGGAGGATGATAATGTGGCATTGTTAGCAAGAGGCAAGAAGGGCAGAGCAAAGAAGCAAGCTTCCAACAGTAGAGGCAAAGGCAAAGGTAAAGGCAAGCAGCAGAACAAGGAGAAGGACTATTCCAAAGTCAAATGTTGGAATTGTCAAAAGTTGGGATAGTATGTTGTTGTGTGTCCAGAGAAGAAGAACAAGAAAGGGAAAGACAAACCAGAGTGGCAGGGGAGCGCTCCCCCCCCCTTTCGAACCCGCTCCCAATCCGCGCTCCGGGCAGGAGCGGGTCGGGAGCGCGCTCCCTTCCAAAATCGGGAGCGATATCGGGAGCATCGCTCTCGGAGCGAAAATTACAGCTCGGGAGCGATCAAGGAGCAATCGCTCCCGAGCGTTAAAATTTCGCTCTGGCAGCGATTCGCGCGACGCAGAGAGCGTTCCGCGTGGAAACAATTAAAAAAAAAAAAAACAACAACAACAACAACAACAATATAACAATAAACCAAATTAAAAAGAAGAAATAAAAATAAAGAAAGTACAATATCAAAAATAAATAAATAAATAAAATCCACGAACGCCAAAAAAATTTAATTTAAAAAAAAAAAAATATATATAATATATATATTATATATATATATATATATATATATATATATATGTTTTAAAATCACATTGGGGCAAAAAAACATTTCATTATCACTTGAATGAGTTGAGTTTAGCTGGAGAGCAAGAGCAAAGGAGCGAGGAGAAGCGAGGAGCAAGCATTGACAACCAAGGAGCAAGCCTGCAAAGAGGTTAGTAACTTGGTAATTTAGTATTTTAAACCTTAGTTAAGTAGTAGTTTAGTTAGTTTAGTTAGTTTAGTTAATTTAGTTTAGTTTATTAACTTTATTTAGTAAAAAAATCATAAATCTAAATTAAATTAATTAATCTAAATTAATTTTCTCATTCATATTCCCATTCCCATTCCCATTAAATTTTGCATATTCAGAAGCCTACAAATATCAAACATCATGGACCTGGCTATATTTCTTGGCATTTTCCTCTTCTTGGTCCCTTTTACGGTTATTATGGCGCTGGAGAGTAGGAAACGGAGGAGCCAAAATGAAGAGAGGGATGAAGAAGCTGGAGAAAGTGGATTTCATGAAAACCCCAGTGAGGAGGAGCTAGAGGAGGGTGAACATGACTCTCAAAAAACTAAACAAGACCAAACCCCATTGTGGAAATATGTTAACAGGCCTGAAGCAGCGAGAGGCGGTGGAACCACTAAATTTCATTGCCTCCATTGCAACAATAATTATATAGGTTCATACACCCGTGCCAGAAAACACCTCTGCGGGAAAAGGCCATGGGATGGAAATGAACAAATAGGAATCAAAACTTGTCCAGCGGTGTCAGCAGCGGATAGAGCCAAATACATAAGGGAAGAGGAGGAAGCCCAATACAAATCTAAAAAATCAAGGGGTTTCTTTGAACCAAGCTCACAATCACAAGCACAAAGAACTCCTTCAACATCCTCCCAAGGCAATGGATATGGAGGCACAGGGTCATCAGCTTTAAGGCATAGAACCATATCAGATTTCCTTGATGAGGGGTGTAGGAATGATGTGGATTCAAAGGTTTACAGGTTTCTCTATGCATGTGGGATACCATTCAATGTTCTTCGCTCACCTTATTGGCACGAAATGGTTTCTACCATAAATGATGCCCCTAAAGGATACAAGAGCCCTGGCTATGACAAGGCAAGAACCGTTGGACTTGATCATGAAAAAGCAAAAAATATTACATTCTTTGAATAGAATGACAAGTTCTTGCACTGACCATGGGGTGTCCATTGTATCTAATGGATGGACAAATGTAAAAGGTAATCCATTGATAAGTGTTCTTGTTGTGTCTGTTAGTGGTGCCATCTTTCTAACTGCACATGATTACTCAGACAAGTTCAGGACTGCCATGAACATTGCAGAAGCACTACTTGAAACAATTGACCGTATTGGGCCATACAATGTCATCCAAGTCATCACTGATAATGCTCCTAATTGTAAGGCAGCGGGAGCAATTATTGAGCATAAATACCCCAACATATTTTGGTCTGGATGTTTGGTTCACACATTGAACCTTCTGATGCATGATGTTGTCAAGAACAAAAATGCACAATACAAATGGATTGGTGATTTGCACAAGAAAGGCAAACAAATGATAAAATTTATTACAAATCATAGCAATACCCATGGCCTTTTCCGCAGTCACTCGAGATTGGAGTTGTTGAAGATTGCAAAGACCAGATTTGGTAGCTATTACCTCACCTTCAGGCGCCTTTTGAAGGTCAGAGAGTCATTCGCTAGCATGGTATCAAGTCCACATTGGCAGGTATTAAAGGAAAGGGCTACAAATGCAGCTGACAAGCGAGGTTTTGAACTGGTGGAGGAGGCTGCTCTTGATGGTCACTTTTGGACAAGTGTGAGGCAAGTATTGGATTTCACCAAGCCCATTTATCACATGATTCGGTTTGCAGATACAGACAAACCAGTGATTTTCGAGGTGTATGAGCAGATGGCTACCATGTTGGGGCAAATAAAAGATATTGTTCATAACAGAGATCCCGACTTGTACAAACTGATTCATGATTGTGTGTGTGAACGATGGAATAGACTTAATCTTCCATTACATTGCTTGGCATATATCCTTACGCCAAAATACTACTCTACATCTTGGTTGGGCCAACCTGCACCAGGTGGTGGGATTAGGACCAAACCCCATTTAGATGCAGAGGTAACTAGTGGATATTTGCAAGCATTCGAAAAGTTGATACCTGACAGGGAGGAATGTGCAGCTGTGCGCCTTGAAATAGGCAAATACTTCAGTGGCACTGGTTTGTTTGGTAACTTCCATGCAATGGAAGACAGAGATAGATTTGATTCTCTCACATGGTGAGAAACATATGCCGGCCAGGGACTTTTGCCAAAATTGGCAAAAAAAGTTCTTTCACAGGTTGTAAATACTTCTTCTGCAAAGAGGTGTTGGAGCACCTACAGCTACATACATAATGTGAAAAGAAATAGACTCAATGAAAACCGAGCAGAAAGCTTAGTTTATGTGCACTACAACTTGAGGTTGTTGAGTCATTACTGTGATCGGGCTTATGAGGATCTCACATATAAATTTTGGGACAATCACCCAGAGGATGACAATTTGGAGGATGGCACTGTACATCTTGAAGAACTGGAAGACGAACTTATAAGGGATGAAGATGAAGCAGTTGCAGCAGCCATGCCACCTCCACCTCCACCATCCAATAGCAGTGCTCGAGTTCCGAGTCGTCTTGTTCCTTTGCTGTCGCCACCTCCATCTACGCCCTCACGTGGTGGGCATGTGCCTTCTAGTTCTGGTCATCGGTCTATGCGGGAGACTCCTAGAAGACCACCACGACCTGCTTATACTCCTGGAGACTCTCGTGGCAAGGGCCACATGTAGATTTACAGTTTACTTGTCTTTTCTAGATTCTATTAGTTTTCATAACTGTTGATTTTTGAGTCCTTGACTCTTGACTCTTGACTCTTTCATATCATAATGATATTTTTCGTAAACAATATATGACTGTGACAATGAAAATTTGAAGTTTGAAGTTGGCAAGTATAACTCATTGGTAATGATTCTGAATTATGAATATGATGCTTTGTGAAAGACTAAAGTTGTTTCATTTCATTTCATTATTCATGTTTCATTTTATAACATTTCATTTCATGTTAAAAGTTAGAAGTTAGGACTTAGAAATATCTAAGATATTACTTCTTGTAATGGTTAAACTTAGCTTACAAGCACAATTTTGGTGATCAATGATGATAAATGTTATATATTGAATTTTCAATTTTGAAAGCTTGAAGTTGAAACTTTAAGATTGAATTTGATTAATCATCATTCACGAGACTCAATATGTTGCAGTTGTAATATGTATTTTACTAACTTGTGGACATGGTTGATGAAGATTATAATTTCTAGATGATTGATGTGATATGGTGCAATGATCAATCTATGTTTTTTTATGTTTTTTATATCTAATTCATCATTCTACATGTTTTTGTTGACATATATGTATCAAAAATTAAAAAATATATATATTTTTAAAAAATCGCTCTAAGATTCGCTCCCAAACCAGGAGCTTCTGAAAATGGTCGCTCCCGCTCCCGTTTTCGCTCCCACTCCCGCTCCCAAGTAACATTGGTTGGGCTCCAAGGGGTCGAATTTTAGAAATCTAAACTAGCCAAAATCCATTCTAGGTTTTTTTGGGTTTTTAATAAGGATCCCAAATATAAAGTTTCAAAATTTTATGAGCACCGGAGGTGGGGTTTAAGTCGTAACTTGTAGCAGACAGTGTAGAATTGTTGGGGATTGAATAGTGCCTTTGGGGGTCGATTTTAGGAAGTCCAAATCGGGCCAAACCATTTATGGGTTTTAGTGGGTTTTGGCCAAGGAGTTTGTGGCTAGAGTTTCATCATTTTTTGAGCACCGGAGGAAGGAGTTATCACCTGGGTTCTATCACACTTGCCATCGAAGCAAGCCTGGGTGCGTTCCTCCATACTATGCTACTTGCTCCATTGATTAATAAAATGGCTCAACTGGTTTTTAATTCCAGAGTTTTCACGAGCATTTGTTGATTGTTTAAAAATTTTGTGTTGTAAATCGTTTTTGATTTGCATATCACTATTTATTTAAGTATGGAACATTACAACCATCTTTTGCATTTTGTGGTACAATTTCCTATTAAACGTGGTCATTTATGCTTTTCACTTTTTCTTTTAATTACTTCAACCTCTGGGGCATCATTCTAGGCTTGACCCAAGGTGGCGTCAAGGGGATAGGGAGGCTAGCCCTATCTGGAACCAGAATGGGAATGTGGACCTAGGTGGGAGAAAATAGAAATGGGGGTATAGTGAGTGGAAAGAGAGTAATATGTGTGGATAAAAGAGCGGGACCACTCACCCAAAGTCGGGCTTTCCCAAGTAGTACCACCCTAGAACCAAATGGTCAATAAAGGAGATCCCACGAGACTAAGATCCAAGCGTAACAACCAAAAGAGATCAAGGGGACAAGAGCACAAACTAAGCCCACTCTTTCAGCCAAATCCCCCCATCAATCTATACTCAGACGTATCCATGATAAGTAAACCCAATACTCAATTACCAAATGACAAGACATACCTTTAGATTTGGGAGGCCCACTTTAAAACATACGATCAATACAAGTGGGTGAGGGACCACATGGTTGGCTCAGGTGGTAGAGAAATGGCACAATGAGCTAGTAGGAGGCATCAAGGGGTCGTTGGCTGTCGGCTGAGGCTTATCATGGAGAAAAATTTCTCTTGGGGATATCACCCACAGTGTGGTGGGTAACATCTGTCTCCAACTAGAACGTGATCTCTCCAAGTAGTGGACGAGGCTGCTCGAACGGGAGGTCATGAGAACTCCAGCTATCTCTTGGTCATAGTAGACCTGTTACCTACACATGTCAAAGATCAAAGCCATGAGCCGACATGTTTTTTGCAGTGTCTTATGATCACTCATGCTTAATGTTAGCCCATAAACCAACAAGAAATAAAATATGCAATTTTTTTTCTTTTTTTATATACATGCAATCTAATCTATCATGAGAAACATCATATGCAATTATTTCTAATGCAGAAATCATCATGCAATGCATCCTAACCTAACATGCATATGGTGATGTTAATACTAAGTGTAATCATATGGTGATGTTAATACTAAGTGTAATCATAAAGCCCATGCAACCAACATATCATCACATCAATATACATATGCCTGCCAGTATGATTACTCATGTAGCAACCCCGAAATCAAATGTGGACATAGTCACATGGCGGATGAGGCGGGTGGGAGGTAGGAAAATATCATCTCCATTCAAGGTAAAGGGAGGTCCTGAGAGAAAGAAAACTGGTCATTCTTGAGGTCCAGGGCTCTCCTTCTACATACAGAATGGAGGAATGAATGATTACTCTCAAGAATTCCTCATCCCAATCACTGCATACAATATCATGCTTTGAGGATGTCACATGGTTGTGATGAGAGGGGAATGGTGGGTGAGAGACAGAAGGAATGCAACAAATAGGTCTCTCAATGTGATGGTCATAGCGGGGAGGGGAGAACACGGAGTGATCATAATCCTAAGGATGGGTCAAAGGGGATAAGGTATATTCAATGAAGGGTTCCTCCTTCACACCATATTCAGAAAAGGGAAAAGTGGCCTGATCACTCGAGATGATACCAAAAGGGATGACAGACGTACTTGAGAAAGACTCAAGGTGATGAACAAGAGGGAAAGGCAAAGCGGAGGATGAAGTGTTATATTCAATGGGCTTTCCTTCCCCACAACCTAAAGGCTCATAATCATAACCGGGAGAGCTGACATAGAAAAGTTACCTATAACGCAAAATCTAAAATTGTCGAAACAGCGGGGAATTGCTGGAATTGTCGAGAACTGCCAGAACAGCCGGGAGAGCTGATGCAGAGGGCAGAGAAGGTGATGTAGAGCCAGCGCAGAAAGAGTCGGGGTTAGCCAGCCTTGTACGAGATCAATCAGAATTCTACCAAGTGAAGTGAGGTAAAACTCACTCATATTTTCCGCCAGTATTTTCTCTGTAAAGGATTGCTAGATGAGCATCCTAGATTTGCATTCAGATATTTCTCCTGCATAACAATAAAACCTCAGAGATGCTACATTGGTTTTCCCGCATTGGGTTTTTTTGGGGACCATCGTGTCCAAAAATAAGTCTGTCCTATGTATCTTGTTCTTTTCTCTATTTTCTGTTTCATAAGATCAAATATTTAATTAGTGTAGGCTACAAAAGTAATTTGCTTCAGCATTCAAAAGAATAACTTGATGAATGTAATTTAAATGAAGTAGGTGAAGTAGATTCAGATTTGCTGCAGTAGGGGTTCTTTCAGAGTCTAGAAATTTTCACATGGTATCAGAGCATTGATTTTGAAACAGGAAGAGCAAATCTAGTGCTGAGCAGTGACACTGAAAGCTACAGTTGGCAGCAATTAAAATCCCCTTGAAGGGATTATGTAGTCCTGGCCTAGAAGCAAATCCGAGGAAATCTCTCTCTGAGTGAGACGACAAAGAGGTACGATTTCCAGTTCGTGAGTTTGCAGAGGCAAAGGGAGTGACGCAGAGCCTCAGTGCAGTGCTTGCATGGCGCAGTTTTTGCCGAGGCAGAAATCCGCTGGGAAAGAACGAAGACACATTGAAGGGGAATTTTCTCCTCAAAGAACTTTTCGCCAAAAAGTTCGAATTTCTCACTTGCTGAGAAACTGAGCAATGCTATGCAGTGACTAGAGGAGTCAGTTCGACAGCTGGGTGAGATCGCATCGCATGGGCTCAGAGATCAGGACAAGTTGGACAAAGCCTCCAACTATGTCATATGGAAGACCAGAATCTTCAATGTTTAGGAGGAATATGATCTTGAGGCCTACATCAATAGTGTCGTAGTTGTTCTTGCTAATAACGATCAAAAGAAGAAATACAAGGCCGAGCAGGGGAAGGCAAAGAGGCTCATTCTCGATGGAGTTCGAGATCATGTGGTCTCACACTTGTAGGGCAAGGATACAGCCCAAGAGATGTGGGAAGCCCTGCCTTCTCTGTAGGAAGGCTCTTTTGAACAACAAAAGATGTATTTGGAGCAAAAGTTGCAGCGGACCTTGATGCAGAAAGGAGAAGGGTGAACCTCTCTCTTCAACATCTTCGGGACACTAGAGACCAGCTTGCTATAGTGGGGTCCACTCAGTCAACTGCGATGGTGAGGATAGCCCTAAATGGAGTCTGAGATGAATGGCTAGTTTACATCCAAAGCATATTGGGCAGAGAGAAACTACCTTCATGGGAGAAGATGTGGGTGACTCTTCAACCAAAGGAGTTAAGGAGAGACCTAGTGAAGGTCAACCTCAGTGGACGCAGTGAGAGTGGCACAAAGACGAGGGAGGAGGAGGAGAATGCATCTCTAGCATCGAAGGGGCAGTAGAAGCTAAAGTGAAAGAAGGACATTTCGAAGGTGAAATGTTTCAGTTGTGGCGAGTTCAGCCACTATGCATCCCAGTGTCCTTTGAAGAAAATGGACAAGGATGAGAAACATGATCTTAAGGCTGCTTCAGCAAAGATTGACGAGGATGAATTTTCCATGAGTGCCCAGGGTGATGGCGCAATATTGAGTTGTAGTCGGGAGGACTACATATGGGTAGGATCCTTGAGGAGTCCACCTCTTGGACCAATTCCTTGCTACGGGAGCCCAACATTCAACAGTAGCGAGATGGACTTAGTGTCAGATGACGCAGTGGATTGTTTGGAGGATAGATGCACTAGCTTGGGACCAGAGACTGATCAGCGCAGAGCAAGGTTGGCAGCAGTGCAATGGGCACATAGTAGGAGTCAGCAGCAGCGCAGAAGATTCAGAAGGTCAGAATCAGCAGCAGTCAAATTCCAACATTCATTGTATTATGTTGAACACAGTTAAGTTCAACTAATTTTGGATGTTTTTCAGTTGCTTCTCTCAGCAACTAAGTTGCAGTACAGATGCAGTGTTAGCAGTGGCAGTGCTAGCAGCAGCAGATGCAATGTTTGAGAGGGAGTTGTAGTACAGATGCAGCAGTGGCAGTGGCAATGCCAGTGTCATGGGCAACCATATAGTAGTAGCAGCAACACAGTGTTAGTGGCAGCAAGAGTGCAGAAAGGAGGTGCTTCAGAAACATAGCACCACACAGTTGGACATTGTTGCTAGAGAACTTTCCTCACTAAGAGGGAGTGTTAGTTTTTGGTAGCATCGGAAGTGCTCTAGCCTTGAAAATTGGTGGATAGGCTAAGGCACATGAGTTCTAAAGAACACAGAAATTGATTGGTGAAATTCCTCCAAGATTGTATTTTATTAAAATAATTAATATTTTTAATGGAGTTCCTAAGTCTAAACTTAGGGAATTTAAAATATTATGGGTATTAATCAAAATATGGGTGAGAATGATCTAGAAGGCGGATCAAGTCATGTTTTAATCTTAGTCGTTGATCAAAGACTTAATCTCGGTTGTTGAAGACTCAACAGGAAAACTATAAAATGGAGGCTTGGGGTTCATTTGGAAACACACAGAGAGATTGAGGAAATCAATTTTCCGAGGTGAGAAGTTCTTAGGAGGAAAATCAATTCGGAAGATCTTGCAACTAAGGGGCAAAGAGAATCCGGAAGGACTTTCCGAAGAATACTGATAGAGAGGCAGAGAGAGCTTGTAGAGAGGCAACGCAATAGCCGGGAGAGTTGATGCAGAAAAGTTGTTTGTCACGCAGAATCCGGAACTGTCAAGAACTGTCGAAACTGTCAGGAACTGTCGGAACCGCCGGAACAGCCGGGAGAGTTGACACAGAGGCAGCGCAGTAGCTAGGAGAGATGATGCAGAAAAGTTGTCTATCGTGCAGAATCCAGAACTGCAGGAACAATTGGGAATCGTCGGACTATCATGAACTATCTAGAACTGCCGAAACAACTGGGAGAGCTCAGGCAGAGGGTAGAAAAGGTGACGCAAGGTTCACGCAGAGCCAACGCAAAAATAGCCAAGGTTAGCCAGCCATGTGTCAGATCAGCGGGAATTCTGCAGGGTGAAGTGAGGTAAAACTCACTTAGATTTTCCGCCGGTATTTTCTCTGTAAAAGGTTGCTAGATGAGCATCCTAGATTTGTATTCAGATATTTCTAATGCATAATAATAAACCCTCAGAGCTGTTGTACTGGTTTTCCCGCATTGGGTTTTTCCGAGCACTATTGTGTCCAAAAGTAAGTGTGTCCTATGTATCTTGTTCTTTGCTTTGTTTTCTATTTCATGAGATCAAATATTTAATTAGTGTAGGCTACAAAAGTAATTTGCCTCAATATTCAGAAGAATAACTTGATGAATGTAATTTAAATCAAGTAGGTGAAGTAGATTCAAATTTGTTGCAGTAGGGGTTCCTTCAAAGTGTAGGAATTTTCACACTAGGAACCACGGTGATGGCCATAATGATAAGGGGTAGAGTTCATGTTTGGCTTTTGCCCATGTGCTAAATTTTATTGTCCCGACCATCTTTTTGCATTTTGTGGTACATTTCCTTTTGTATGTGGCCAATATTATGATTTTATCCTTTTTTTCGTTGCATCAACCTCTGAGGGTTGCTCCAAGCCCGACCTAGACATTTGGACAAGGGGAGGGAATTATCAGAGCCTTATGAACTCGATGGTCATGTGGGACTAGAGAGGGAAGATGATGAAATAGGGCATGTAATGTGCGAAGGGGAGTGAAAAATGTGGAACGAGAAAACGAGACTACGTTACCAAAATCGAGGTTTCCCAAGTAGGGCTCATCCTAAAGTTGTAAGCCAATAGGGGATTTCCCACGGAACTAGGGTTGAGGATTAACCCCCCAGCTAAGGTAAGGGAACAAGACTACATTCAAAACCCTTCCTCCTTCCAAGCCACCCAATAATCCATACCTAAGTGTGCCCAAGAAAAACAAGCATAAGCACCCAATTGCACAATGAAAAATCATAACTTTAGGATTGGATGGCCCACCTTCAAACATACGATCTCGACAGATGACTGGGGACAAATGATTAGCTCAGGGAGTGGAAACATCCAGCGCAACATCGGCTACATAGGTGGCTATCAAGGGCTACTGGTTGTTAGCTAAAGACAATTCTAGGAGAAAATTTCTCCTATGGGGTCACCCACTAGTGGTGGATAGCGGGCCGTTCTAGATCTCCCTGGTGATCTAAACGATGTTACGAACGTACAAAATGTTGAAACTCAGATAGACAATAGAATTTCTTATCATGGTAATTACTTGTGACTAATATGCATTCTTTTCGTAGTATTTAATTTGTTTATTCATGTCATCAAGCAACTACACATTAGAAAAATTCAAAAACATAATGCACAAGAGACAAGAGACACAAAATTAGGCTCCAAGCAAGGGGCAAAACCCCACAACGCGAAAAACCCAACAACAATCTTTCCTTTAAAGAATTAGATCAAAATGAGATATCAGAGACCAAAACCAGGACTGGAACTGCCACCAAAAATCCAAGTTCAACCCTCATCAAAGTCACCTCCAAAGTCAAAGTCAAAGTCAACATAAGTCAAACTAGTCAGCTTTTTGAATTTCGACCCTTTGAAATTTCAAGCATGTAGTAGCACAGAAAAAACTTGTCTTCATTAACAGAATTCCTCTTCCACACATGATAGATTCTTCTTGTGTAATTCGCTTCTTTTCTCCTTTGCTGGTTTAGAAAACTGCTTCTTTCATGTGCTTAATTGATGCTCCAAATAGGTTGAACTTCCTTCTATATATATATATATATATATATATATATATATATATATAGATATATAGATATAAGAGGTCAAATATGTGGCTCTTGGAGGCCTAGGATGACTTGTTCCCAAGGAGGACCGACTTGTACATTTAGGTGCACTTTGACTCTAAAAATTCAAAAATTCTTGTTCTTACAAATGTTTGAATGGGACATGACCTCCAAGTTATCTTCTCACATTGCTACCTATTAATCCCAAGATGTCCATATCTTGACTTCACAGTTGCCAGGTATCAAATATTGAGCTTCCATCAATATCCTTTATCCATACAATTGAACTTGCCTCAAATGCCATCATATATTCCTGTAACATCTTCCAAGAAGCACAGTGATATGTTAACCAGATAACCAACAATAATGAAAATCAGGCTTACCTCATCATGATGACCTTCTTGTTCCATCAACATCTTCATCAACCATCTCCACTCGATGCTTCCTTCATGCATCAGAGCGCCTATGGATCGAACTTGATTACCAAGTTACAACTTTTCTTCTGGAGAATCTACTAGATGTTAATCATTTATTTTTATTCTAGAGAAAGTCTTAAATTCTTTACACATCTTTAAATAGGTCAAAACTTATTCTTTTCAAGTATCATATATCCATATACCCAAGCATATTTTATGACCAACTTTCTTTTCACAAGATTCCATGCATATGAATCTTATCCAAAGCTTTATATTTAGGATGCATTCCTATGATCTCATCCAATCATCTAGCTTTTTATATAAATCTCAGAAAGAGCCTTGACCCAATGCATTCCTTCATCCCTTTACCAGTATTGCTTCCACATTACAAGGAATGTATACTAACCTTGTCATGATGCTTTTCTCAAACACCTTCCAAAATGATGGTTTTTCCTGAATCATGATGATTCGGGTAACCAGGATGACAGCTTCTAACATAATGTTAGACAATACATGGATGAACATTATGCAAAAATGGTCTATCTATCCATCTATCTAGATGATCTCTATGAAGAAACCATGTAAGTTCTAGACATGCTACTATTATATGTTTCTTTTTATGATACCATACAAAACATACTATCCTAAAGGAAAGATTAATCTTCATAAAGAACCTGATAGTCAATGAACCTTCTTTAGTAGTAAAGATCCTTCACTTCTTCCTTCTTTGCCTTCTTCTCAAGTTTTCCCACTACCTCGGCTACATGAGCCTTACCCCTTTCCTTTCTCTTGTTGTTCTGCTTATTTGGACAATCCCTCTTAAAGTTTCCAAATTCATTGCATCCAAAACATTACACTTTGGTAATATCTTTCTTCTTGGACTTATCAAACTTCCTTTTCTTCAGCTTCTTGACTCAGGCTAGAAAGGCTTGAGATTGCTCATCTGATCCAATATCATCCTTGACCCTGATCATTGATTCTTCCAATATGCATTGCGCCCACAACTCATCGAAGGGAGTTGAATCCTTCTTGCAGTAGATGCTTGTTGCAACGCTGCTTCATTAAGGTGGCAATGTGTTTAGTACACAGAGGGTTACTTCAGAATCAGTGATTGGTTCCCCAAGTCCTTGCAGATGGTCTCTTAGTTGAGAGACTCTCATGGGAAAGGATGCCACATCCTCATCCTTTGATCTTCATTCTATATAGCTTGTTCCTCAACGACATCTTTTGTCTTGTTCTACTTACCAAGTGCAAATTCACTAGCTTGTCATACATGGCCTTCGAAGTCTTCAAATTTGCAACAAATGGAATAAGAGAATCCTTAATTTATACAACTATGATCCTTTGAGCCCTTACTTCCCCTCTCTTGTACTATGTTGGTGCTTGTTTCTTATCTTTCTCAGGTTCAGTAATTTCCTGTAATGTCCCAAATGAAGAAAATTTGGAACAAGTAATTCACATAAAGCTTTTCATTCACAAACAGAAGATTATTGCAATCTCACAACACAATGAATAAGAAAACTCTCAGCGTTATTATATTAAATAACTGGGATTTTACATGCACATACAACCCATACAATTGAGATAATCTGGCCTCAACAGATCTACAATAATGCTTCAAATCGGCCTCCAAAACAGACTAAAAAACAATACACTACAACCTGTGAACCCTGAACGACTTCACCAAGGGAAGAGATGGGTGCTCACCCACTCTCACTGAATCACCCAAGGGTTTCTGTCCTGGGGCTACTGCTGGAGTAGAGAACCGGGTTCTCAACCTCTCATACAAAAAACAATACCAAATCCAAGATCCAAGATGTTTCCAAATGACCTTTTCCTCCTCTTTTAAAGATCTCATGGATAGATCCCCAAGCCTCTAGAAGCATCTTATTTTATTATTTTATTATTATTCTAGAAGCTCCTCTATTGACTTTATCAAGTGACCTTTTAACTTTATTTTATTTCACTTAAGTCACTTTTGGACCTTTTCTCTAATTAGCTATTTTTCCTTCATTAAATAATTAATTAAAGCATTTTTAACTAAGGAAAATGAAAAATCACCCACCATACTTTCTTTGGCCACTGGAAGTCTCTTCTCAGCATCCCATCCTATAGATATTCTCGTTCCGGTTCCAAAGAGTCATTACACTGAGGCGTTCCATCAATTAATCTCCCCGGAATGCCACCTGGAGCATAATTAATTAAGTTATGCCTAATAATAACGCTAATTTTTTTAAGTTATCAAAATGTGATGGAATGAAAGGCAAATTGTGTGGATGATGGAATATGCCAAGCGAATGCCATCAAATCCCATTAAAACTCCTCAAAACTCCATCAGGACCCCTGATGACATAAACCTACTCCAGACCTCGCCATCACCTACGCTGGAAATCCACCTTGGTTGTACTATGAAGAAGAATAAAAATGGGGACATGACAGCCCTCTCGCCCCAAGATTGCTTGCCCTCAAGCAATCCAAATCTATGGACCAATCTGGGGGCCCAACGCAACTAAGACCCAATACCCAGATCCCATACGAACCACTAGGTGATGCTCTGTTCCTGTGTCAACCCATCATGAACAAACCCCTCAATGCCCAAATCCCAGACTAATCTCTGACTGGACCTGTCATCAACAAATCCTCCTAGATCCCAATGCCACCAAGAAAAAGTATCAAGGCTTCAAGGCTCCTGTTGTGCTATAACTCCAATCGTGAATGTTGCTCCATCCACCACGTACCAACTCATCACCTCTCTCCAATCCAACTCTTCACATAAAAGAAGTTCAATCTCATCATGCTGATGTTGTGCTAAGATACTGATGAGTGGCCAGCCTACATCCTGCTGCCAACTTAAGCATGTAATACCCCTCACATCTAAGGGCTCATGCAATACAATGCCTCTGACTAAAAATGATACTCTATCAGTAGGGTACCAACTCATGATCTCTCACCAATCCAATGCATGGACTCTTGTGCAAGGAATACGTCCGCTATGTTGATACTGGTCCATGCTCAACTCCTGAAGCTCTACTTGGACAATCAAAACATGTCCAACAAATGCTGCCTCTCTCCCTCTAATGGGAAAAAGTGGGCAAACTGTGCTACAAACCCCATCTATATAAACCCAAAGAGAGCTATTATCTTTAAGTATTGCAACTTTGTTGACGATTTGTGCATCTACCAACTCTAAGTCAGTGGTTGGCCCCAAAGAAGACTACTTGTCCTCCTCCACCATGGGCTCAACATGAGTCACGAACTACCCCTCCAAGACTAGGTCACACCCCTCTATGTGCTCTCCATGTTGTTGTAGGTGGTTGTCATCCCGCAACTCTGTCGTAGATTTGGGTGCCTCTATACCTATCAGCTCCTCATCAAGGCTGGTGATGTCTCTCGGCACCTCATCATCCTGTCGTGCGCATTTTATCACCTGAAAACTTGGTCACGACCCCAGATACCTCAACAACAGATGTCATCTTCTCAATGGTGGACATGTCTATGTCTCCTAGCACCTCATCAATGGATGGCCCGAAGGATGTATTCTCTACACTCTTCCCCAAGGTGTCAACCGGTGCTATTAAAGAGGCCTCCAACAATGGTGACTCTTATGCCACACTGGGTATACCAATGTCCTCCTCACACTCCGTGTGTCCTCTGCCTCATGCTCAATCTCCTCCTCAGACCCTTAATGTCTAAAACTAGGTCTCCACCAGCAAAATCATCTCCTTGATTCATCCTCTAACTGTCTCTGGCCTGCTTGCTCCTTTTGAGGAGATCCGGTGCTTTGATTCTGTCGGCTTTCCCCACATAGTGTAGATGGTTGTACTCCCATGGCTTGTGCACATCTAGTGTCTCTGTTGTAAGGACAAGGATGCACCTCTAGCATCTCCGCTGTAAGGACAAGGATGCACCTCTAGCATCTCTATTGTAAGGACAAGGATGGATTTCGTCTAACACCTTCCTCAACTGAGCCAACCTCTCATCGTTCCAGCGGATTCCACCCCAGAATTCTTGCATACTGAATCTCCATTGAGCCATGGGTAGTGTATGGTGTAACCCGTCACTATGCATGCATGCCCAAATCTCCCATGATCTTACTGGTTACCCACAGCTAGGCCAAGATCATGCTCGGATACCACCGTAAGGTCCCAAATGAAGAAAATTTGGAAAAAGCAATTCACATAAAGATTTTCATTCATAAACAAAAGATTGCCATGTAAAAATAAACAAATAGAGCACTGCAATCTCACAACACAATGAATAAGAAAACTCTCAACTTTATTATATTAAATAACTAGGGTTTTACATGCACATACAACTCATACAGCTGAGATAATCTGGCCTCAACAGATCTACAATAATGCTGCAAATTGAGCTCCAAAACATACTGAAAAAATACACTGCAACCTATGAACCCTGAATGGTTTCACCAAGGGAAGAGAAGGGTGCTCGCCCACTCTCACTAAATCACCCAAGGGTTTCTGTCATTGGGCTACTGTTGGAGTAGAGAACTGGGTTCTCAACCTCTCACACAAAAAAACAATATCAAATCCAAGATCCAAGATCTAAGATGTTTCCAAATGACCTTCTCCTCTTTTATAGATCTCATGGATAGATCCCCAAGCCTCTAGAAACATCTTATTTATTATTTTATTATTATTCTAGAAGCACCTCCATTGACTTTATCAAGTGACCTTTTAATTAAATTTTATTTCACTTAAGTCACCCTTAGCCCTTTTTCTCTAATTAATTATTTTCCTTAATTAAGTAACTAATTAAAGTCATTTTTAACTAAGGAAAATGGAAAATCGCCCACCATACTCTCTTTGGCCACTGGAAATCTATTCTCAGCATCCCATCCTGTACATATTCTCATTCTGGTTCCAACGAGCTATTACACTGAGGTGTTCCACCAATTAATCTCCCCAGAACGCCACCTCGAGCATAATTAATTAAGTTATGCCCACTAATAACGTGGATTTTTGAAAGTTGTCGGAATGTGATGGAACGAAAGGAAAATTGTGCGGAAGATGGAATACACCAAGCGAATGCAATCAAATCCCATAAAAACTCCTCAAATCTCCATCGGGACCCCAGATGACATAAACCTGCTTCATTTACCTGGCCATCCCCTACCCTAGAAATCCACCCTAGTTGTACTATGAAGAAGAATAAAAATGGGGACATGACATTTCCCCAGTAACATATTTTGTTACTTCTTGTTTTTTGAGTATCAAGTCAATTCTTTTCTTCCATGCTAGATAATTTGATGCCCCAACACACTTGTTGATCTCTTTGCAGAAAGAACCCATATGACGTGAAGATTCAAGCATGATGTAATAATATGTTACTTAATTGAGATCAAGATTCTCCTTGATGATGTGTTCAACCTTCTTTGATGCCTTCAAGATTCTTTAAGAGTCTTCAACAAAAATAGCTTCCAAGATCCTTGATACCTTCTTCAAAGATGCCTTCCAAATAGATCTTCTTCCAGAGAGAGATCAACGCTCTTCTTCTCATATCTTCCCTTGATGCGAGCTTGATGTAGACTTGATCGTCTTCTCTGTAGAAACCCTACTTCCAGGTCTTCTACCAATGAGTCTTCAATCCTTCTCAAAGTCTTCTTCTTTAGTCCTTTCTTGAGAGTTTTCTTTTTCCCTTCCCCTAGACAAGTAACTCCTTCTAGTGTCCTCCCAGCTGCTTTCCTTGCTCACCTTATCTCTGATACCATGTTGGAAAATGCAACATGGCAGTTATTAATCTTATTTTCCTTTCCTTTAATATTTGCTTGTGAACTTATTAGCTTTCTTGTGTTCTTTTAATTAGATCTTTCATCAAACAAATATCAAGGACAAAACTACGACAATAGAGGACACATATATTAGGCTCTCATCCAGGGCAAAACCCATCCAAGGGGAAACCCGAAAACTCTTCTCTTCTTAGAATCTGCTTCAAATGAGATATAAAGACCCAAACCTTATACCATTCCTTCTCCTAATAACAAGTCAGCCCTTCCTCAAGTCCTTCCTTGATTCTCCACCAAACTGTTACACACTACAACTTCAACCTGCCAGCTTCGATACTGCTAGTCAAAATGCTACTTCGACCATGCAATTTCGGTCTTGTAGCTTTCAAGGAAACACTAGAGTGTAGGTCCCTTTCCTTTCCTGGATGGTTTATCCTCAAGGAAACCACAAATGCTTATCCAATCCTCTGCCAATATGTCTTCATCACCTGAAGAGCAGAATGCACATGTGCTGTCCAACATCACTCCCTCACAAATCGAGAGGTCATCCTTATTCTCCTTTAATCTTGAGAATAGAAACTTGCTCCTATACAAGGAGACTCCTTTTTTCCCTCTCAAAATTGGAGGAGACCAAGACTTCCTTTCTATTTGGGATGTCATCATCACAAGCCTTATAGCTTGTCTTCATAAGAGTTTCAACTACCAATTCTTCATAGCTATCTAGCTCCCTCTTTATTTTGCATCATCGAGCTTTCTTTCTTTCAAGAAATCATGGAGCCACCTTCTCTCTTCGATCTTGTGACAGGTTGCAGGCCAATCTTCTCGCTCATCACTTTCTTCTTTGATATGAAGGAATTACATTGAGCCTTCACAAACTTCAAGTTGATCATAGCTTCTTCTTGAAAGTGATCTTCCTTTGAACTCCTGGTTATCTTCTCAAATTGCTACCTCTTAATCCCAAGATGTCCATATCTTGACTTCACAGTTGTCAGGTATCAAATATCGAGCATCCCTCAATATCCTTCATCCATACAGTGGAACTTGCCTCCACTACCATCATATATTCCTACAACATCTTCCCAGTAGCAAAGTAATATTTTAACCAGATGACCAACAATAATGAAAATCAGACTTATCTCATCATGATGACCTTCTCGTTCCATCAACATCTTCATCAACCATCTCCACTTGAATCTTCCTACATGCATCAGAGTGCCCAAGGATCAAACTTGATTACCATGTTACAACTTTTCTTCCGAAGAATCTACTGGATATTAATCATTTATATATATTCTAAAGAAAGTCTTAAATTCTTTACACCTCCTTAAGTAAATCAAAACTTATTATTATAAAGCATCATATATCCATATACCCAAGCATATTTTATGACCAAATTTCTTTTCACAAGATTCTATACATATGAATCTTATCCAAAGATTTATATTCAACATGCATTCCTATGCTTTCATCAGATCATCTAGCTTTTTACATATCTCTCACAAAGTGCCTTGAGCCATTGCATTCCTTCATCCCTTTACCAGTATTGCTTCCACATTACATGGAATGTCTACTAACCTTGTCATGGTGCTTTTCTCAAGCACCTTCCAAAATGATGGTCTTTCCTGAATCATGATGATTCAACTAAGTAAGATGATAACTTCTAACATAATGCTAGACAATAAATGGATGAACATTATACAAAAACGTTCTATCTATTCATCTATCTAGATGATCTCTATAAAGAAGCCATGTAAGTTCTAGACATGAAACTATTATATGCTTCTTTCTATGATACCATATAAAACATACCATCCTAAAGGAAAGATTAATCTTCATAAAGAATCTGATAGTCAGTGAACCTTCTTTATTAGTAAAGATCCTTCACTTCTTCCTTCTTTGCCTTCTTCTCAAGTTCTCCCACTACCTCGGGTACATGAGCCTCACTCTTTTCCTTTATGTTGTTGTTCTGCTTGTTTCGACAGTCCCTCTTAAAGTGTCCAAATTCATTGCACCGAAGGCATTGCACTTTGGACATGTCTTTCTTCTTGGACTTATCAAACTTCCTTTTCTTCGACTTCTTGACTCGAGCTAGAAAGGCTTGAGATTGCTCAACTGATCCAATATCATCCTTAACCTTGATCCTTGATTCTTCCAATATGCACTATGCCCACAACTCATCGAAGGGAGTTGAATCTTTCTTGGAATAAATGCTTGCTGCAAAGATGCTCCATTTTGGGGGCAATGCATTTAGTACACAAATGGTTACTTTAGAATCAGTGATTAGTTCCCCAAGTCCTTGCAGATGGTCTCTTAGTTGAGAGACTCTCATGAGAAAGGATGCCACGGCCTCATACTTTGATTTCTTCAATCTATACAGCTTGTTCCTCAACATCTTTTGTCTTATTCTACTTACCAATTACAAATTAACTAGCTTGTCATACGTGGCCTTGGAAGTCTTCAAATTTGCAACAAACGGAACAAGAGAATCCTTAATTCATTCAACTATGATCCTTTGAGCCCTTACTACCCCTTTCTTGTACTTTGCTAGTACTTGTGTCTTTTCTTTCTCAGGTTCAGTGATTTCCCTAGTAACATATTCCAATACTTCTTGTTCGGTGAGTATCAAGTCAATTATTTTCTTCCATGCTAGATAGTTTGATGCCCCAATGAACTTGTTGCTCTCTTTGAAGAAAGAATCCATATGGCTTGAAGATTCAAGAATGATGTAATAATATGTTACTCACTTGATATCAAGATTCTCCTTAATGATGTCTTCAACCTTCTTTGATGCCTTCAAGATTCTTGAAGAGTCCTCAACGAAAACAACTTCCAAGATCCTTGATACCTTCTTCAAAGATGACTTCTAAATAGATCTTCTTGCAGAGACAGATCAACACTCTTCTTCTCAGATCTTCCCTCGATGTAGACTTGATCTTCTTCAGTGTAGAAAAACCCTACTTCTAGGTCTTTTACCGATGAGTCTCCAATCCTTATCGAAGTCTTCTTCTTTAGTCCTTTCTTGAGAGCTTCCCTTTTCCCTTGCCCTTGACAAGTAACTCCTATTGTCCTTCCAGCTGCCTTTCTTGCTCATCTTAGATCTAATACCAAGTTGGAAAATGCAAATTGGAAGCGATTAATCTTATTTTCCTTTCCTTTAATATTTGCTTGTGAACTTATTAGCTTTCTTGTGTTCTTTTAATTATATCTTCCATCAAACAAATATCAAGAACATAAACTAGAACAATAAAGGACACAAATATAAGGCTCTTAACCAATGTAAAACCCCTCCAAGGGGAAAACCCGAAAACTCTTCTCTTCTTAGAATCTGCTTCAAATGAGATACAAAGACCCAAACCCTAAACCATTCCTTCTCCTAGTACCAAGTCAACCCTTCCTCAAGTCCTTCCTTGATTTTGCACCAAACTGCTACAGACTACAACTTCGACCTGCTAGCTTCAATATTGCTACTCAGTCTGCAAATTCGACCCTGCAATTTCGGTCTTGTATCTTTCAAGAAAACCATAGATCAACCTCCTTTTGAGACCTTCATGGAGCAAGACAGCTCCTCCTAAGGTTAACGAGGTCTAGATAGAGTATCCTTCCCTTCAACTACAATACGTTGCACTTCATCTTACTGCAACTCGATCTTGCAATTTCAGCCTCCTTCTACAGCACCAAAAACCCTAGAACTTCGCACAAGTGAGAGAGATAGAGCCCAAAAACAAGAAAAATGCCATCCTTTCTTCTATTCCTTGGCTTTCACTTTTCTTCCTTCTCTTCCTAGCTATAGATCGAACTTCTCCTTGTAATATCAAACTTGTGGATTGAGTGTCTTCAAATGAGGTCGAACTACTCCTTTCTATGGCCTTCTCAAGGGGTCGAATTCCCTTCTTTAGGCCAACTTGATGTTCCCGGGGCAGACTTGTACTTTGGAGCTTCCACGACTTTCTAGGCTCGAAAATAATTAATTTTAGAAATATATTTTTGCCCGAAAGGGTCTTATAAACATGATGTTGATTCCTTTGACTCAAGACAATAAATCCTAAGACCTAACAAACCCTAGAAGCACAAAGAACGTGCTTTTACCTAGAATACCATCAATAATGAACATGAAACCCATATTTTACTAATAATAACTTTTCTATTATTATATGTTGCATAAGATACATATTGAAATGATACAACAATTATGAAGACCGAAACTAGTTAGATTTTCAATATAAAGCACACAGTCATATATATATGTGTGTGTGTGTGTGTGCGCGCGCGCGCGTGCACGCGCGCCTCTTTATATGTGAGAGTATATGCAATTTTGCTAACAATTTCACACATGATATATTGTAACATATGTATGTATGTGCATAAATAAGTGTGTTTGTGTGGTAGTAACACAACTTTTACATGCATTCCTTGTCTAGGTGTGTTCCCATTTGTGTAAATTTATGTTTGTATCTACACACATTGTCCGTTTATGTATAAATATATGCCTATATGTATAAACAAAACTTATGTATAGAGTCTAGACACACCACATGCATTGTAGATGAAGACAGCATGTTCTTCAAGCACAGTAGGACCCACATAAGCATCATAGCTGTAATGGAAAAATTGTTTGTTCCTGGTTAGAACCCCCTTAAACCTGCATTCTGGCTAGATCTTTCATAGAATAATGGCAAGGAAAAATCAGAATCTGGAATAATATCAGTGTTTATGGAATTAAAGTTGAAAACATCCCCCTCCTCTATACCATTACTTGGATGAGGCCACCTTTTCCTTTCGTCGAAAATCTTCGAAATAATGAAGAAACAAAATGAAAATGAACTCACTGTCCAAAAAATGCAAGTGGAAAAAAGTATAATAACCAGCAATTTATGTTTGAAACCCTATAAGAAAGAGAGTTAAGGCAAACAGAGAAAGGAACACACCTGATCAGGGATCCAAACTCCTGGATTCACAAAAGATTCAAGTAGATCTGCCCCACAAAGCAGCATGACTCTTAAAGACTCTGCAACATATAATACAGGTTCTCAATTTCATTAATATAATATAATGCTTCTCTTAAAGCCTCCACAAGATACAGAACAAATATACAATAGTGCTAATAAAACATAATATATTCTAGTAATCCAACAACAGCATGTTAAAATATATATATGTGTGTGTGTGTGTGTGCGCACGCAGGTGTGCATGATAAATACTTAATATCATTTTGGTTCACCATCCTTGGTACTTGTCTAATTGTATGAGAGACTGAACATAGTTTTTTAAAGTACTGTTAGCAAGCATGTGCATGAATCCACAACATCATTATAATTAAGGACTGGACAGAGTCAGGTGACACTTCCTAATTGTAAGTTCTTGCATGTAAACTTAATGTAACATTTGAAGAAGTTACGTCATTCATAAGCAAAGATCCCTCTTCTTGTTAAGGAACCCCCTGTTGATGTTTCTGCAATTTGCAGCATCGTGCTGACATTCTCCCAGTGGGTCATGCTTATTTGACTAGGAGGGAATGATACATTCACTCATGGAACCAGTGTTGATAATATCAGTATCGGGAAAATATCGGCGAGGGTCCAGAAAATATCTTATTGGCAATATCGGCGAAAATATTGGCAAGCGTAAAAAATGCATAATATATTCATTTTTTCAGATTTCTAAACATATGAAGCAATAACAACATGAAATAAACACATTGGCACATAAATATGAAGAAGGCATTGATATATATGATGTCAAATAGAAATGATACATCATGATCAAACTTCAAAGGCAATACCAAATCCCGCTGATCCCTGATAATTGTCCAATCAAGGACTCAAACAAAATAACATCACATATCCTGCTGATCCCTGATAGTGATAATTGTCCAATCAAGGGCTCAAACAAAATAACATCACATATATAAAACTTTAAAAGTATTTCATCATCATGAGTTATAAACTTATATGTAGCAAAAGTTGCAAAACAAATAAAACTAGCAGCTATCTATCTGAGACCATTGGCCTCTCCCTAGCATCTTTCTTTCTATCTTGTTCAGCAATTGCTTCACGAGCGTTTTGTATAACCTCTGCACTAGAAACCATACAAGGCATTACATCTGCATCATATGCAGAAAGTCTAGCCAGATGGTATTTCAATCGTGTAACCCCTCCTGAAATTTTGGTCCCACACAAGTTGCATGATATATATGCCTGATTTGCCCCACCAACAGCCTCCCCATACTCCCAAAATGGGTCCAAGGCTTTTGGCATATTTGACATTTGTAGTGAACTAATTCAAACCTAGGGCACAAAAAAAAAAACAAAAAATTGGCATTAAACCCCCCAACACAAAATGAAAAAATAACAAGTAATAAACACCTCATTCAAAAAAAATTACTACATTATTTGCATTTTGCAATGTGAACAAAAAATGGCAATAAGAGGGTGCATAAGAAAGTTGAAAAAAAGAATGAAGCTTGCTGTCCAAATATGGAGAAAACCCTTGCATTGGTTCATGGGCATGAAAATCATAGCAAATGGAAAAAAACAAAATGTTGGTAGGCAAAGAGGCAAGCAAGCATAACCCTAAATCTATGAAAAATCATTAACATAGGGGTTTTTAAGAACATACCTGTTAATGGAAGAAATGAAGTTTGTTTCACTATTCTTCAATCTTTGATCCACAAAAAAATCTTAATTGGTGGTGATAATCGTTGTTTGATCTTCAAACCCTCCTTGACAAGCACCACAAAACTCTTTCCCTTCCTTCTCCAACATTCAGAAACAGAAATGAAGAAAAAAAAACCAATTTTTCCTTTTTGTAGCCACGGAAAAACACGCCCAGCGATATTTTATATCGTTGCGCGATATTTTCCGAAATATCGCCGATATTTCGGAAATATTGCCGATATTTTGGAAATATCGCGATATTTTCGGGAGCCGAAAATATTGCGATACCGAGAAAATATCGCCCAGCAATATTTTATATCGTCGCACGATATTTTCCGAAATATCGCCAGTATTTCGGAAATATCACGATATTTTCGGGAGCCGAAAATATCGTGATAGTTATGCTATTCAGCAATATTTCGCCGATGTTATCTACACTGCATGGAACCATGCTGATTTGGCTAGGGGTGAATGGCCCAAGACAGTCTTTCTCACATTAGCTCTGGTGTCTGACTCAGAGAGATTGGCACACGGTCCTCACATTGCTTGTTCTGGGATGAAGTGATCTATTTTTTATAGATCAAAGTGGATTTTTTATTTAATGGAGGTTTTCACCCAACAAGTGGAATAAACAATTCTAGTCTAATGTTGAGTTGTAATTTAGGCTCAATATGTGAAAGGGCTTCTTTTGATGAGGGGTTTCTTAATGGGTCTCTACTCAACATTAGAGCTCTATATAAATAGACGTGCATGTGAGAAGACACTACATCAACATAGCAACCTCATTCATCTTTTCTAGTGGAGGAGAACTTCAACTAAGGAGAAATATGTTCATCATTCATCTTTTCTTCATCATTCTATCTCTCTTGGAGGTCGCATGTGTGAAGGGTTTGACCAAGTTTGACCACCATCCGTATAGCCGCATGTGAGGATTTGACCAAGTTCGACTGTTGTCCATACAACTACACGTGTGAGGGTTTGACCGCAGCTACACGTGCGAGGATTTAACCGACCTTCACCGCAACCTGAGATGATCTTAGGCCGCACATGTGAGTTGACCGCAAGCCACACGTTTGAGTTTGACCACAGGCTGTTAATTTTCCACTGCCCTATGCTGTTACAATCACTTTAGCCCAATTTCTTCAATTAACAATCAATTAATCTTCCAAAGATAAATAGCAATTGTAGATACAATAGTAAATGCAATGACATTAGAATAAAATCAAGAGCAATAACAAGAGACACCAAATTTGGTGAAAGACCAAGGAAAAACCCCATAAAGGGGAAAACCCTTTCAAATTCTTCTTCTTATTAGATTATAATAAAATGTTCAGCAAAGAGAGTAAAATGTTCCAATTCATCAATCAAGAGTCTAAGTCAATGCTTTGACTATCCAACAAAATCAACCAACCAAGATCCAAATGATGAGTCAAAAGTCAAATTTGTTCCAAGTCAAATCTAGTCAAAGTCAAAAGCGACAAATGATGCCCTAACCAGTCCTCAAGTTAGCCCTCCAAAAGTCTCGGTCAAACTTCTAGTCAATGAAGCCTTCCAAGTTGGTCAAAGGTTAATCAAAAGAGTCCCAAAATCCACAGTCAAAGTTGGTAAACAAAGAGAGAAAGTCTGCAGTCATATCTGAAGTCAAAATTTGCGGTCAACAGAAGTAAAATTGCCCAAAAATCCTCGATTTGTGTGCCAAAGAATTTGGCCTCCAAAAACAATCCAAAATACCAAGACAAACTATGCCCAATCTCCAAAAATTCAATGTTGGTCAAAGGCTGATCCGAGGATAATTTTCAGCCCTCCTAAATTCTCTCTCCTACTCGCACATGTGAGAAGATGACCTGCAATTTCAAATTGTACGAACCTCCAAAGAGAAGAAGAAAAATGTGTGAGATGTGTGTCCAAATGAGGTTTTATTGAGTTGTATTTATAGACATTGGAGGAGACCCAATTTGTCTTTAAAGTCGACCTATATTTTGGGCACATGAGGGTTTTCACATTAAAAGTATATTTTCCTTTACCAAATTAAATTCTCCAAGGGAAAAAAGGGCCATCTCTGAATGGTTGTCCAAAAGAGGGAATTTGTCCATGTGCTGCCAAATTAACACTACCTCTCAGCTAGGGAGAAATTTCCGACTACATCATATGTCCCATCTCAAGTGTCTTGTCGTCATCAAGTTAGATGTCGTCTCTGCTCATCTCTACTCATCTCTGTTAAACACTCTCGAATCTAAAAGAAGAAGAGTTTGACATCATAGAGGAGCTCAAGCTACCACCTTCTATCAATAGGCGAGATCTACTTACTGCAAGAGCAAGAATCACACTCTATCCTATTGACTTGTGACAATAGGTGAGATCTACCTAAGGATCACACTTTGTCCTATCATCTAATGATAATAGGCAAGATCGACTTAAGGATCACACTTTGCCCTATTGTCTATTAATCCTCCATCGAGACCCTTGAGAGTCAAGTGGTAGAACACTTACATCCCAAGACTTGAGCAAGAACGACTTACCTGCTCGGGTAAGGATCACACCTAATCTCAAGCCACCTCAACCCATTGGCCAGATGGGGAAGACCAATCCCAACAAGCCCAGCTTGTGGGTAAGATGCCAACTAGGGTATACTCTCTTAAAGCGACAATAGGCAAGATTGACTTACCACAGGGGTAAAGATCACACCCTATGCTATTTTTCAGAGTTCCCTCAACCCCAGGAGCCCTTACTGCTCCATTCCTCACCCTAGGAGCTCTAGAAGGAGGAAGAGCACGCTCAGTGTTCTCAATCAACTGAGACCCTTACCCAAGAGGGTCACATCCATCAGTCCAAGCTGCTCTCTAAAGACCAAGAACTTCCCTTTTGGCAAAGCCTTGGCGAGTGCATCCTCTATCTGCTCATTAGTCAAAATGTGATGGTGTCCCACTGCTCCTCTCTACACCATATCTCGAATGTAGTGATACATGATCTCAATATGCTTGGACTTATCATGAAACACGAGATTCTCTGCAAATCGAATCCCACTCTTGTTGTTGCAATATATCACAATTGTATCCAAAACATGTTCAAAGAACTCTCCAAATAGCTTCCTCAACCAAACTACCTTGCAACTAACCATGCCAGCAACAATGTATTCTTCCTTGACCATGCTTAAAGCTACGGACTTTTGTTTCCTACTCATACAAGATATCATGGAAAGCCCCAAGCTAAAGCAACACCTTGATGTGCTCTACCTGTCAATAACTTTTCGGCCCAATCAGCATCAATGTATCCATGTAATTTCACATCTCTGACAGTATATCTCAAACCTAGATTGATCATCCCATGCAAATATCTCAGCACGTGTTGTCAGCAAACCAGTGTGCATGAAGAGGCTCAATCATGAATTGACTCAAAGTGTCCATTGCAAGACATATGTTTGGACGGGTGTTCACAAGGAACATCAATTCCTCAATCAACTGTTGATACTCAAAAGTGTTAGCCAAATCGGATCCAGCAACTTCTCCACATAGCTTCTTGAAGTTCAACTCCATCGGGGTAGCCAAGGATTTGCATTCAACCATTCCAAATCTTTCCAAGAGCTTCACGACATATTTTCCTTGAGAAAGGAAAATCTCACCGGGTTTTTGCCACACTTCTAATCCCAGGAAGTAATGCATCAAACAAGATCTTTCTTCTCGAACTCAGAGGCTAGCTACCTCTTACACTCGAGCACTGAGGGCTTACTACTTGTCAAGAATAAATTGTAAACATATAAAACCAAAATCAAATGCATACCTTGGACAACCTTGAAGTAGAGGTTCATGTCAACGCTGCTTCTTGTGAATCCAAGCTTCACCAAGTACCTGCCAATGCGGGCATACCTGGCTCTGGGGGCTTGCTTCAAGCCATATAGAGATTTCTTCAACTTGCAAACATGAGTCTTCCTGTCCTTCACTTCAAATCCCTGAGGTTATTCAACATATACTTCTTCCTCAAGTATGGCATGAAGAAACGTAGTCTTCACATCCATCTGGTGAAGACTCCATCCTTGACTGGCAGCAAGGGCAACAATCGATTGAATAGTAGTGTATCGAGCAACGGGTGCTAGAATTTCATCATAATCTTCTCCCTCTTTTTGGGAGAAACCTCGAGCCATGAACCTTGCTTTATACTTCTCAATGCTTCCATAAGCTCCATGCTTGATTTTGTATAACCACTTCGAAGTTACGACAGAGTTTCCTTTAGGTCTCAGAACAACATCCACACATCATTCTTCATAATCGATTCATAATCTTCGACCATGTTATTCTTTCAAACCTGCTCTTTCACTACTTCTTCAAAAGTGGGAGGTTTAGCCTGTATGATTTACCTCATAGCTACAACGTATCCCTAGTACTAGCATGGCTTTTTGCTTTCTCTAAAGGTCCCTTTCGCAAGAACATGTCTCTCAACATCTTGTAATGTATCATGAATCCAAAGTAGTCTCTTCCTGCCAGGGGGATCACATGGAGGGGGATCTGTAATGTCCCAAATGAGAAGAATTTGGAACAAACCCATCACATAAAATTATCATCTACTTAACAGAAAATTGTCATCAAAAACCCAAACACAAGAAATATGATTGAAACAATAAACCCACAAATTGCACGAAAATCACACTAAAAGATCACAACATGAGGAACAATGAGAAATGCAACAACAAAATCTAACTTTATTATATATAGATATGCCAATACAATAGCTAGGAATGAACCTCCAGTCTCCAGACTGAAACAGGAAAACAATCACTACACTTGTGGATTCTGAATGAATACACTAAGGGCAAATGCGTTCTCGCCCAATCTCTCTAAATCACCCGAGGGTTTTCATCCTAGGGCTACTGTTGAAGTGGAGAACCGGGTTCTCAACCTCTCATACAAGAAACAATACTCAATCCAAGATGTCTCCAAATGATCTCCTCCTCCCCTTTTATAGATTTGATGGATAAATCTCCAAGCCTCTAGAAGCATCTTATTTTATTATTTTATTATTATTCTAGAAGCTCCTCCATTGACTTTATCTTAAGTGACCTTTAATTCTATTTTATTTCACTGAAGTCACTTTTGACCCTTTTTCTCCAATTAATTATTTTTCCTTAATTAAATGACTAATTAAAGCAATGTTCCACCAAGGTTCCGGGACGAGGGGGCAAGGGAGCGAGGATACGTGGGAGCGGCCAATGCAAAAGCTCCCCACCAGTTTTTAGGAAACGTGGGGGGACGTCAGGGTCTTAAAAACTTATAAATATAAAATATAATTTATAAATTGAGTCCACCAATTTTTAGGAAACGTGGGGGGATGTCAGGGTCTTAAGAACTTGTAAATATAAAATATAATCTATAAATTGAGTCCACTATGACAATTGGGTTTGAATTGAAAAGTTGCAAAGCATAATCATTGATATGAATATCATTATCTCATATCATATAAATTTAAAATTCTAATTTATAATCATACATCATACATTATGATTAAAGTTTAAACCATATTGATGTTCCACTTCCTACTATGAACATTGAATACTAAACAGTGAATATTGACATAAAATTATAAAAGTCAAGTCTGATACATCAAGAGTGAAAATTTTATAGATTTAGAATAACATAAGAAAATCAACATATCAAAAGATAAATGAGCATAATTTTGCTCAAGCCTCAAGGTAATGCCTCGCTAGTCTCTGCATCCAGCTGCTGCATGAATAAATTAGGATCAACCATATTACCATCTGAATCTGAATCACTAGCATTCTCAAACATGCTAAGTGGCACACCAACCAACCCCATCTGTCTCTCATCAAGTCTCTCCTTCATATCTATCTGTGCATCATCCTCTGGATCAACATCCCATCGTGTTGTTGGTCCCTTCAAATACGCAGGTGTCTTCCAATGCTCAAGGCGTAGGGCACTATGCACAGCAACTAACTTCTCCGCTTTTTTAGAGGTAAGCTTGTTTCTCTTGATAGAGTGGATGAAGCTATATGTGGACCAATTCCTTTCTGTTGCAGAGGAACTAGGAATGTCTTGCGAATGGAGTGAGGGGCCAGGGCGAATAATGAATTAAATTTATAAAAAAAATGAATTGAAACCCTAAAGTATTATAACTAATGTTAAATTTTAATTATAAACAAAAGTTTATTTAAAAAAATCGGGACCCTCGACCCCCCAGGTCCCCCTCGACCCCCCACACCCCCTCATGACCCCCCCCTTTTCGGAAACGACCCCTCAGCACAAGGAAACGACCCCCTGGCACATCCCCCTGCGTACCCTGTTCTTTGGGAGCGTGGGGAAACGACCCCTTCTCTTCCCCAAGTTCTCGAAGGGCAGGGGAGCTAGGAAACTAGACCCCTGGGGGGGCGAGTCCCCGTGGAACACTGAATTAAAGTAATTTTTAACTAAGGAAAATGGAAAATCGCCCACCATACTTTCTTCGGCCACTAGAAATCTCTTCTCAACATCCCATCCTGTAGATCTTCTCGTTCTGATTCCTTACACTGAGGTGTTCCATCAATTAATCTCCCCTAAATGCCACCTCGAGCATAATTAATTAAGTTATGCCCAATAATAACGCTAATTTTTTAAAGTTGTTGAAATGCGATGGAACAAAGGTAAATTGTGTGGATGATGGAATATGCCAAGCGAATGCCATCAGATCCCATAAAAACTCTTCAAAACTCCATCGGGACCCCTGATGACATAAACCTGCTCCACTGACCTCGCCATCACCTGCCCTAGAAATCCACCCTAGTTGTACTATGAAGAAGAATAAAAATGGGGACATGACGGGCCTCCCGCCCCAAGATTTCTTGCCCTCAAGCAATCCAAATCTGTGGACCAATCTGGTGGCTCGACACAACTAAGACCCAATGCCAGGATCCCATACGAACCACTGGGTGACGCTCTACTCTTGTGTCAACCCACCATGAACGGACTCCTCAATGCCCAGATCCCAGACCAATCTCTGACGGAACCTGTCATCAACAAATCCTCTTGGATCCCAATGCCACCAAGAAGGAGCATTAATGCTCCATGGCTCCTGTTGTGCTATAACTCCAGCTGTGAGTGCTACTCCATCCACTGCGTACCAACTCATCACCTCTCCCCAATACAACCCTTGCCATAGACGAAGGTCAATCTCATCATGTTTATGCCGTGCTGAAATACTTATTAGTGGCTAGCCTACATCCTGCTACTAACTGAAGCATATGATATCCCTCACCTCTGAGGGCTCCTACAATACAATGCTCCTAACTAAAAATGATACTCCATCATAAGGATACCAGCTCATGATCTCTTGCCAATCCCATGCATGGACACTAGTGCAAGGGATATGCCTGCTATATTGAAATTGGTCCATGCTCAACTCCTGATGCTCTAACTGGACAATCAAAACATGTCCAAGAAATCCAACCTCTCTCCCTCTAACGGAAAAAAGTGGGCAAACTGTGTTGCAAGCCCCATCTATGTACTCCTGGAGAGGGTTTCCCCCTGAAAATGCTACAGCTCATTTGGTTGCCACTACATCCGTTTGCACCTCATCAATGGGTAGTCCCAATGATGGATGCATTGTCATCTCCTTCGCCTGATAAGAAACTCCACGCTCCTCTAGTCCACCAATCTCCTGCCAAACTTTCCTATCATACTCTAACATCTCCTGAGGACAAGTGTTAGCGAATGTTGTCACCTTGCCAGCTGTCTGTACATGTCTGCTCCTCATCAATGGCTGACCCCAAGGGTGGTTTCTCATCCTCCACCATCATGGGTTCAATATGAACCTCCAACTAGCTCTCCCCAAAAGGCTCATCATGCATATTGTGCATATCATCCTCATGAGTTGAGTAATGCTCCACCATATGCTGCTCTTGCTGAATCATCATTGGTAACCCATCATCTTGAGTGTCTCCCAGAAGGTCCACTGACTCCTCACCATACACACTCGAATATAAATCTGGCCTGCTACCAACAACTTCATATGATGGTTCATGTCAACCAATGGGCTCATCCATAGTAGACTCTTGTCCAATTAAGGACCCTTCAATCTTCTTCATAATCAATTGACTTGAGTTCCTTACCAGCTCTACTTTAATTTTAGCAGTCTCGTCTACTTCTCTGTCCCCTCTAAGTTTACTTTCGTGATCCGATGTCCACGCTCCATGACATCTAAAACAAATTTTCTCTCTTCTCATTTGATTTCTACTCTTCTTTGGGGGCTTTGGAGATTACTCTTTTTTTGGCTCCTCATCTTTCCCAGATCTAAACCCTCCAAAAATTATCCTTATCAAATTTCTTTAACAAGAGGGTCAACACTAAGGGATACGAGTGTTGATTTGGGGTAGCATCAGATGTGCTCTAGCCACGAAATTTTGTGGAGAGGTTGGGGCACATGGGATCTCCAATACCCAGAAAATGTTTGGGCAGATTCTAAACAAATCAGGAGATATTAAAATAATTAATATTTTTAATGGAGTCCCTAGGTCTAAACTTAGGGAAAATAAAATATTAATGTGTATTAGTATGAATCTGTGTTAGAGTGGTCCAAAAGACATGGAACAAGCCAAATCTAATCTTAGTTGCTGATTAGGGACTTAATCTCGGCCGTTGAGATGTCAACAGGAAAAGTATAAGAGGAGGCTTGAGGGTCACTTGGAGAACACACCAGATGATCAGTCATTCTATTCTCTAGAGCGGGGTTTGCTAAGATATATAGAATCAGTGATCGTGAGAGCAGCTGGGGGGCATTGAATACAAAGTAACAGAGAAGGCAGAGACTCCACCAGGAGAGCAGCGCAGCGGCTAAGGAGAGTGACGCAGAGCCAACGAGGGCGCACGCAAAGGCAGCCAAGTGTTGCACGGAGCACCAAAGGGGCCAACGTGGCTGACGTAGAGGCTCCCAAAGCTGACGTAGGGCCTCCTGGGGTTGATACAGGGCCAACGTTGGGCTAGGAGTGGTTGACGCAGTCCAGATTGGGCAGACGCTGGGGTTGCAGAGCAATTTTGTCCTGAGGAACTGCTGAAAGGGTTTTCCGGGGTTTCAACCAGCAGATTTCTCTCAAACTGTGAGGTATAGCTACTAAGAGAATTCTCTATTGGATAGGCCAGTTTTGGCACCCAAATTGTACTCTGATATTGCTTAATAAGAAAACCCTCAGATAGTTGCACCAGTTTTCCCGCATTGGGTTTTTCCGACATTGGTCCAAAAATAATGGTGTCATGTGGTGTGTTTGTTCTTGTTTCTTTTAGTCGCTGATCTGTAATATGTTGAGCATGCACTGGTGTTTATTTTCAGTAGTTACTATGTAAATAACTTGTTAAAGAAAAATAACAAGAAGGTAGGAATAAATTAGAAAAAGTGCATGAAGGGTTTCTAAACTAAGTAAATTTAGAAACTTCAACATGGTATCGAAGCGTGATCCCAGATCATAGGAGGACTAAGAGACATCAGCCGAGCAAAGCAATAGTAGCATAAAACAACTCTCCCGAGGCGACATAAGCTATTTCTAGCAACGCAGAGGCCAAGCAGTGTGACGTAGAGCGAGCCAGAGCCATGCAGAAGAAGTCAGGAGTTGCGCAGAGCCTCAGAGAGGCAAGTGTTGCTGACGTAGAGGGCCAGAGGGCTAACGCAAGGCATCCCAACGGTGACGTAGACCCATCTGGGGTGATGCAGAGCCAGCGTGAGGCAGAGAGGGGCTGACGCAATTCACAAAGTGGCAGCTGTTGGAGTCTAGAAGGCTACAGAAATATTGCAGAGTGGAGCTAGTGAGGTACTGTAGTCAGAGTAGTACCTGACAGAGCAGGGCCAGAGGAGGTCTTACCGAGGGTTTCTAGCCGAGGAACCTGGATCAGCAATGCAGTTGCACAAGACGATTAGAGTAGGGGACATCTCGACAAGCGGCAGAAGGATTTCCAAGACAGAAATCAGGACTCAAAGGGAGTCCAGAAGAGAATTTCCTAACGGGAAGTAGAGACTCAGAGGAGTCAAACAGAGAACTTCCAGGAGGGAACTAGAGGAGCGTCATGGCACTACACGAGGTAAGAGACCAAGATAGGTTGGACGGAGCATCGAACTTCACAATCTCGAAGGCCAGAATCTTATCAGTGTTTGACAGGAATCGTGTCAAGAACTTCGCCTTGAAGATGATAGCTATCCCAGTCAACCCAAATGATAATGACAAGTACGAAGAGGCGATGGCCAGGGCCAAGTGCATTATCCTTGACGGGGTCAAGGATCATGTGGTACCACATATAACTGAGAAGGAAACGACAGTTGAGATGTGAGAGGCTCTCAAGAACTTGTACCAACATACTTCTATGCAGAGAAGAATGTTTCTCGAGAACCAAATGAGGTCGTATCATGAAGAAGGGTCAATCAATTGACTGCTTCCTCGAAGGACTGAATGAGATCCGAGATCAGTTGACTGCTATAGGAGCGACACCAGATCAGGAGCTTATGGTGAGGACAGCCCTGAATGTTGTCTTAGAAGAGTGGGAAGTGTTTGTCTAGAGCATCCTGGGTAGAGGGATTCTCCTACCTTAGGACAAGATGTGGGCAGCTCTTCGCCAGGAAGAGATCAGACGGCAGTCAAAGACAGGTAGCAGCAGCAAAGGGATCAAGGTTCAGTAGGAGGAGGAGGATGTGGCCCTAACATCTGAGGGAAAGCAAGAGAAGCGAAAGAAGAAAGATCTCTCCAAGATCAAGTGCTTCCAATGTGGGAAGATGGGTCATTATGCGACCCAATGCCCAAGGAAGAAGAGTAAGGGAGAGTCTTCCGAGACTAAGGCAGTGCCAACACGGGCAAAGAAGGAAGTTTTAACAGATGATCATTATGCCATGAGTGCACAAGCACCACTTAAGCGGAAGTGGGGAGACATCGAGTTGTAGTCAGGCGGACTATAGGCGATGAGGGGCAGGATCCTTGAGGTACCCAGCCTCTTCGATTAGACCTTGCTATGAGAGCCCTGACGAGAAGTAGCAGGACTAGCTGAGTAGGTAGAGACAGATGTGGATGGAGCGGCAGAGGGAGCTACAGTGCAGGAGTCCCAAGACAGCGCAGAGCTAGCAAGTTGCAGTAGTGTGAGAGGCACAAGAATGTTGCACCAGTGCAGGAAGGCACAACGAGGTGTCCAACGGTGCGAGATGCAAGGAGTTGTTGCAGTAGCACAGAAGTCAGAGAGGGAGCACTTGTCAGCGGTAGAGGGAGCTTCAGCATCAGAGGGTGTTTCTAGCCCAACAGGGAGGTCAGTTGGGAGATCAGTTACTTACTTCTCAGTAACTGAGTTGCAGTGCAACAGTGGGCAGCGTGATGTAACATGATGAGAGGAGGTGCAATGCAGATGTAGTGTTGGGAGGAAGGACCAGCAGCAGCACAGATGCAGAGGGAGTTGTAGTGCTGGGAAGAAGGACCAGCAACAGCGCAGATGCAGAGGGAGTTGTCATACAGATGTAGCAGTGGCAGAACCATGGGCAGCAGTACAAGAGGCAGCAATGCAGAGGATGGTAGGCAGGAAGGCCTAGCATCAACACAGATACCGATGTCGGATGATCAGAGTAATACTCAATGAGGGGTATTGCTAGAGCATAGTCCTCGCTAAGAAGGAGTGTTGATTTGGGGTAGCATCGGATGTGCTCTAACCACGAAATTTGGTGGAGAGGTTGGGGCACATGAGATCTCCAATACCCAGAAAGAGTTTGGGCAGATTCTAAACAAATCAGGAGATATTAAAATAATTAATATTTTTAATGGAGTCCCTAAGTCTAAACTTAGGGAAAATTAAAATATTAATGTGTATTAATATGAATCTGTGGTTAGAGTGGTCCAAAAGACATGGATCAAGCCAGATCTAATCTTAGCCGTTGATTAGGGACTTAATCTCGGTTGTTGAGATGTCAATAGGAAAAGTATAAGAGGAGGCTTGAGGGACACTTGGAGAACACACCAGATGATCAGTGATTCTATTCTCTAGAGCGGTGTTTACTAAATAAGATAGAATCAGTGATCAGGAGAGCAGCTGAGGGGCATTGAGTACAAAGAAACAGAGACGGCAAAGATTGTGCCGGGAGAGCAGCGGAGCAGCTAAGGAGAGTGACGCAGAGCCAGCAAGGGCTCACGCAGGGCCACACAGAGGCAGCCAAGTGCTATGCAAAGCACCAGAGGGGCAAATGTCGCTGATGCAGAGGCTCCCAGAGCTGAAGTAGGGCCTCTTGGGGCTGACGCAGGGCCAGCGCTGGGCTAGGAGTGGTTGACACAATCCAGATTGGGCAAATGCTGGGGTTGCAGAGCAGTTTTGTGCTGAGGAACTGCCAGAAAGGTTTTCTGGGGTTTCAGCCAGGAGATTTCTCTCAAACTGTGAGGTATAGCTACTAAGGAATTCTCTTTTGGGTAGGCCAATTTCAGCACCCAAATTGTACTCTGATATTGCTTAATAAGAAAACCCTCAGATAGTTGCACCGGTTTTCCCACATTGGGTTTTTCCAGGGACATTGATCCAAAAATAATGGTGTCATGTGGTGTGTTTGTTCTTGTTTCTTTTAGTCGTTGATCTGTAATATGTTCAGCATGCACTGGTGTTTATTTTCAATATTTACTTTGTAAATAACTTGTTAAAGAAAAATAACAAGTAGGTAGGAATAAATCAGAGAAAGTGAATGAAGGGTTTCTAAACTAAGTAAATTTAGAAACTTCAACTACAAGCTGCCTTCGTGACTCATCCATGAGCCAATAAATTTGAAAATTTCAAGCTCCCCTTACTGTTATTGCAAAGGCCCAACAAAATAACGCCAATAATTAATTTGCACTGCCTAAAAATTATGTTGTTGCTATTGAAGATGAACTGGTGCTTTTGCCCTTAATACTACTCCAAAAATTCCAAAATTCCAAAAATTTACCCTGAGGCTCCTCACACCAAACCCATAAAAACTCAGAAATGGTTTGTCTTAAATCCAAGCCAAGATCAAGTCCACCAAGTGGTGTGAATTACCCAGTTCACTATAAAACACATTGTGAATATTTCCAACTTCAATATTGCCCTGAAATTTCTAAATTTCAACCATGGGCTCCTCTCCCAAAACTCAAAAAGATATTGGGCAAATTCTAGTTGATCTATAAAAGCTTTAATTTAGTGTGAGTTTCTCAGTCTGCCCAACTCTGCACACTGCTCCAAATAAGATAAATTAATATCACAATGCTCCAACTCTTCAATACATCGAATTCACTGCAACATCACTGGCAACAACATTCATGGCACAAAAATAAAAATTTTGCAACAAAGGATGACTTTGGTACTTCCAAAATAAACCCTCGAATACTTAAAACTAAAAACCCAAACCCGCAAGCTAAGCCAAGTTCGATGCTCTGATACCATTGTAATGTCCCAAATGAAAAAACTTTGGAACAAACCTATCACATAAAATTATCATCTACATAACAGAAAATTGCCTTGACAAACCCAAACACCAAAAATCTGATTGAAAACATAAACCCACAAATTGCACAAAAATCTCACTAAAAGATCACAACATGAGGAACAATAAGAAATGCAGCAACAAAATCCAGCTTTATTATATATAGATATATGCCAATACAATAGCTAGGAATGACCCTCTTGTCTCCAGACTGAAACAGGAAAACAATCACTACACCTATGGATTTTGAATGAATCCACCATGGGGAGATGGGTTCTCACCCAATTGCTCCAAATTACCTGAGGATTTTCGTCCTAGGGCTACTACTGGAGTAGAGAACCGGGTTCTCAACCTCTCATACAAGAAACAATACTCAATGTAAGATGTCTCCAAATGATCTCCTCCTCCCATTTTATAGATCTGATGGATAGATCTCCAAGCCTCTAGAAGCATCTTATTTTATTATTTTATTATTATTCTAGAAGCTCCTCGATTGACTTTATCTTAAGTGACCTTTAATTTTATTTTATTTCACTTAAGTCACTTTTGGCCCATTGTCTCCAATTAATTATTTTTCCTTAATTAAATGACTAATTAAAGTCATTTTTAACTAAGGAAAATGGCAAATCGCCCACCATACTATCTTCGACCACTGGAAATCTCTTCTCAGCATCCAATCCTGTAAATCTTCTCTTTCCGGTTCCAACGAGCTATTACCCTGAGGTGTTTCATCAATTAATCTCCCCGAAATGCCACCTCGAGCATAATTAATTAAGTTATGCCCAATAATAATGTTGATTTCTTAAAGTTGTCGGAATGCGACGAAACGAAAGGCAAATTGTGTGGATGATGGAATATGCCAAGCGAATGCCACCAAATCCCATAAAAACTCCTCAAAACTCCATCGGGACCCCTGATGACATAAACCTGCCCCACTGACTTGGCCCTCTCCTGCCATGGAAATCCACCCTGGCTGTACTAAGAAGAAGAATAAAAATGGGGACATTACAAGATCCAAGGGGTCCATAGGCTCCATGGGATCATCAACAATATCCTTCTCAGATTCCAACACAAAAGGACCTTCTAGTAGGTCCATGTCATCATCATTATTCTCAACATGAGGAGGTGGAGGAAGGTCCCTTGCTTTTCCAAGGGCGGCATCTTCATCGAAAGTTACAACCCTGCTAAACTCAATCTTTCTTTGAACATATCTATACATATATATATTCTAATGCTTTAGAGTTTTCACAATATCCAACAAACGTACATTTCATTCTGGTAGCTTCCAGCTTGTTCCTCTTGTCCTTTGGCATATGGGGCAGCCAAATATCCTGAGATGTCCAACATCGGGCTTCATACCTGTGAATACTACTTTGGGAGTCTTGTTATCCAGGGCTTGATGAGGAACCTTGTTTTGAACAGATTCTTGTATTTGAAGCTTCTCCCCAAAGAAACCTTAACAGCTTTTGATCATGCAACATAGATCGGGCAACTTCCATGATGGACCTGTTCTTTCTTTCAGCCACACCATTCTGCTCGAGATTGTAAGGTACAATAATTTCCTTCTTGATTCCAGCCTCCTTGCAAAAGTCAACAAGCTCATTTGAAGTATATTCTCCACCATTGTTAAACCAGAAGACCATGATCTTCTTCCCAATTTGATTTTCTATCAACGCCTTGAAGTCCTTGAACATATCAAATGCCTCACCCTTATGCTTCAAGTAAAATATCCACGTCTTCCTAGAGAAGTCATCAATGAAGATTATGTAGTAGAGATGCCCACTAATAGAGTGCACTAGCATAGGTCCACATAGGTCAGAATGAATAAGTTGAAGAATATCACTGGTCTTGTTCTTGCTAGAGGGGAATGGTCCCCTTGTCTTCTTTCCACTGGCACATCCCAGACATACTCCATCATGGCTAGCTTGAACATCAGTCATCCCAGAAACTAACTTCTTTAATTTCGGGAGGGCTTCATAATGTAGGTGTGCCATCCATCAGTGCCATAACTCACTTTGATGATTAATGTCATGGACCATTGCTCGCAGAGGTCTTCCATCGACTCTATAGAATCCTTCATTTCTAGACCCGAAGGTAAAAGCATCTCTCATGCGAGATTCCATAAGCCAGGTGAGGAATTTTCCTCTTATGAAGGCTACTCTCATCCCTTTGTCTTCCAAAGTAGATATAGATACCAAGTTCTTCTTTAGTCCCAAAACATACATAACATCGTGAAGAAGAACAGATTCACCGGGGTCCAAATGAAATTTAACAGAACCAAAACCCTTCACAGGATGAGTAGAGTTGTCTCCAAGGATGATTTTCAAATTTGTCCCTCTCTCAACTAGGTTTGAGAGGACTTCCTAGTATACAAAGAAATGTCTAGAAGCCCCACTATCTACCAACTAACTATGATATGAATCCGGAGGGGAAGAACTAAAAAGAGCAGAAATAAGCATATATTCAGATGACTAGCAGCTGCATTATTTTCATACCTGGAATTCCTTGCCCTCTTTTGAGGACAATGGCCTTCTTCACGATCATTTGGAGCATCTCTTTTTCTTCTATCATTCCTTCTTCTTCAATCATCTCCTCTTCTTCGATCATATCCTCTTCTTTTATTATTGAACTTGTTGTTGTTGAAGCCACGATTGTTGTTGTAGTTGGATCTTGAATCATTTCTCTTTTCCGGACATTCTCGGACATAGTGACCATGCTTTTGATAGTTAAAGCATTCAATTATCCTTCCTCTTCTATTAAAGTCCTTTGATTCAAAGGGGAGGCCTTCTTGAATCAGATGGTCTTCCTCTTCCTTTTCTCTTCTTGTCTTGAGCAACAAATGTAGAGGGCTCTGCTTCATGCTTTTGAATCCTCCCTTTAGAAATCATACCAGTCTCCTCTGGAGTATATTTACGAACAAGTTCATCAAATGTCGGGAGTACATTATTGTTGCTTATAGTAGTAATGAAGGTTTCCCAAATAGGAGGAAGACCTTGAAAAGTAATTATCACCAACTCTCTATCAGATATATGCTCACCAGCAGTTTGCAATTGATCCCTTAGTTGGGATACCCTCATGACATAGGATTGCACAGATTCCATCTTATTCATCTTCATATCCTTGAGTTGATTTTTCAAGGAGATAATATGATCCAAGTTGTTGACCCCATACATTCCAACCAACTTATCATAGATTTCCTTAGACTTCTTCAAGCTTCCCACAAAAACAAGTAAATGATCATGCAAACCATCAATGAGAATTTTCTTGGCTTTGAGCTCACCTTTCTTGTACTTGGATTTAGCAACAGTAGAAGCACTATCTGGAGGTACAGGAACTTTTCCTTCCACATATTCCAAGACACCATTTCTATCCAATATCACTTCCAACCTAATCTTCCAAACAGCAAAGTGTGATGAGTAACCAAGCTTCTTGGAATCCTTCAAGAGGTAGACATCTTGACCAAGTCAAATAGGCTCCTTTCGCTTCTTCCAAAGATGATTTCTCTTGTCTCTTGTCTTCTTGGGCTCGTCTTCACCTTAGCTCTAATCCCATATTAATTTTCCGTTGTTCTATGATGTTACAATCACTTTAGCCCAATTATTTTCTTCAATTAGAAATCAATTAATCGTCCAATGATAAATAGCAATTGTGGATAGAATAGTAAATGTAATGACAGTAGAAGACAATCAAGAGAAATAACAAGAGACACTAGATTTGGTCAAAGACCAGGGAAAACCCTCACAAGGGGGAAGCCCTTTCAAATTCTTCTTATTAGATCGTCATAAAATATTCAGCAAAGAAAGTGCAATGTTTCAATTCATCAATCAAGAGGCAAAGTCAATCCTTTGACTATCCAACAAAATCAACCAACCAAGATCCAAATGATGAATCAAAAGTTAAAATTGTTCCAAGTCAAATTGGAAAAAATCAACAGCAGCAAATGATGCCCTAACAAGTCCTCAAGTAAATAGTGAACAACCCTCCAAAATTCTTGGTCAAATTGCCAGCCAATGTCACCTTCCAAGCTAGTCAAAGATCAATCAAAACAATCCTAAAATCCAAAGTCAAACTTACTCAACGGAGAAAGAAAGTCTGCAGTAAGATTTGAACTCGAACTCTATTGTCAACAAAAGTCAAACTACCTAGAAATCCTCAATTTTTGTGCGAAAGAATTCGACCTCCAAAAATAGTCCAAAATGCCAAGTCAAACTATGCCTAATCTCCAAAAAGTCAACGTTAGTCAAAGGCTGATCCAGGATGGATTTCAACGCCTCTAAATTCTCTCTCTCCTACTCGCAGTCCAATGTTTTAAAACTCCAACTCCAACTCAGAAACGGCTAAGGGTCGACTCCAACTTGGTATCGACTCGACGGGTTTGATTTCAATGACTCAGTCATTGTAAAAATATATCAAATATTCATTTTTTTATAAAAAAAACATAATTTTAAAGATTTTCATTCATGTTTCCAAACACAAAGCTTTAGAATATAGAGAGAAGACAACATATGATCAAAGTAGGCTCATGAATATATCCATTTATCCAAATGGCACCCAGTGCACTATCCAATACAAAGTTCATACTTAGCCACCAATGCCATGATTCTTTTCTACCTCAGCGTAAGGAAAATCACTAGACTACAACAACAATAATACCAATTCTCTGCCCCTAATCAAGTCAAAACCCTTGATTTAATTCTAGTCAAGCTCCAGAACAATCAGAGGTAAATATGTATTTATTAGTCCATTACCAGAACATTTGCTTTTTTAAAAATATTGTATGGCTCAATGCATTGTTTCAGTTTTCTAATTCATGCCACTAGGATAACCATACTTCGGCCTTGTAATTTTCAAAACTTTCTCACAATGATAGATTACTTTAGGGCTATAAATATGCAATAAACAACAACCCAACCATTGATATGTAGGAGGTGGAACAACTTTTGACAAATGTGCTTAAGGATTCTTGTCAAAGAGCCGAGTCAGCCGAGTTGTTACCGAGTCAACCGAGTCAATGAATGGCTCGATAACAACCCGGCCAACCGTTCCATTTCGGCCACTGAGACAACCCGGCCAGGCATTAGCTCGGTCTGACTCGGCCGACTCGGAGTCGACTCGATTGTTTTTTAAAACAATGACTCGCACGTGTGAGAAGATGACTTGCAATTTTAGAGTGTACGAAACTCTAAAGAGAATAAGAAGAATGTGTGAGATGTTTGTCAAAATGAGATGCTATTGACTTGAATTTATAGGCATTGGAGGACACCCAATTTGTCTTTAAAGCAGACCAATATTTTGTGCATGTGGTTTGTCATATTAAAAATATATTTCCTTGACCAAATTAAATTCTTCTAAGGGCAAAGAGGGTCTTTTCTTAATGAGGAAGGCTATCCAAAGGAGCGAATTTGTCTCTGAGCTGCCAAATTAACACAACCCACACGTTTGAGTTTGACCAGTGTTGACCACAGTTGATTTTTTTACAGATTTGACCAGCAATAGCTTTGACCAAGTTTGATAGGAAAAACTTGACTTGTAATGTTGGCAAAGATTTCTAGACAAACTCTGATGTGTAAACCTTGTTGAAAAGGCAATTTCTCCTCAAGAAGAGATTGTTGGGTTTTCTCCTGGATTGGGTTTTGTTGATTTTAGGTAGCATCGGATGTGCTCTAGCTCCGAAATTTTGTGGAGGAGCTAGAATACATGAGATCTCCAGAACCCAGAAATCGTTTGGAGAAATTCCACCTGGATGAGGAGTTATTAGAATAATTGATATTTTTAATGGATTCCTAAGTTTAGACTTAGGAAAATAAAAATATTAATGGGATTAATAAAGATATGGTTGAGAAACTTCTAAGTGACGAGGATCAAGTTTGTTTTAGAGGGTGACGCAAAAGCCGGAGGGGCTAACGCAATCATTTAGAGGCGGCACTGGGGTTTGTGTGAGGCAGAGAGAGCAACAATTCAGCATACCGATTTATGAGCAAGGAAGGCTCACTGGGAGGGTGACGCAATTTATTTCAGTTCATGATCTGTATGTATGTGTAGTCTGCAATAGTGTTTTCATCGTTGTTTGAATATTTAAATAACTTGTGAAATGAAAAGAACAAATAGGAGATGATAAACCAGTGATTGCAGTAGGATTTCTGATGTGTAGATTCAGAAATTCTCACATGGTATCAGAGCATTGCAGATCATGGGAGACTGAAGACACCATCTAAAAGATCCAGAGAATTTGCTACAGAGAAGCAGCTGTCCCAAGTGACAGCGTTGTTTCAGAGGCAAAGGAGCAGCTGCAAGAGTGGTGCAGAGCCAGAAGAGTGACGCAGAGTTTCATGCAATGCCTGCGTCAGCATTTCGAGCCTGCAGAGGGTGATGCAGAGCCAAAGAAGAGCCCACGCAGTGACTACGTCAACTCTCTGGGCCAAGGAGAGCCTAAGAGGCTCAATTGAGTCAGTTGTCGAGACTAGAGAAGCAGTGCAGATTCAATCAGTGGAGCTAGTGGGACGTTGTTGTTGTTGGTGCAGAATGGTGTCTGTGGAGATAGAGCCAAGGTAGAGGGAGTCCCTTCCTTGACAGATTTCTAGCCAAAGAAATCTAGATCCGAGTTGCAGTAGCAAAGGAGGATTGGAGAGGAGTGATTCAACATTTGGCCAGAGGATTTCTGTGAAGGAAATCAGGACTCAAAGGGAGTCTAGAGGAGCTTGTTCCTTAGAGGGTTTCTTGTGTCAAAGAAATCTAGATCCAAATCTTGCTAGATTGACAGCAGGAGAGGGAGAAGAGAATCAGTCCTATTTTTTAGCAGAGATGGCAGTGAATGCGTTGAGGGATCAGTGAATGGGTTGAGGAATCAAGACAGATTGGATGGAGCATCCAATTTTGTCATCTAGAAGGCCAGGATGCTAGCAATCCTAGACAAACATCACATCAAGGACTATGCCTTGAAGGTAGTTGTTGTGTCGATCGATGTTGATCCGTTGAAGAAGTAGGAGGAGGCCCTATTTTTTAGTAGAGATGGCAACGAATGGGTTGAGGGATCAAGACAAATTGGATGGAGCATCCAATTTTGTCATCTGGAAGGCCAGGATGTTGGCAATCCTAGACAAACATCACATCAAGGACTGTGCCTTGAAGGTAGTTGTTGTGTCGATCGACGTTGATCTGTTGAAAAGTAGGAGGAGGCCCGAGCTAAGGCCAAGTGCATGATACTAGACAGGGTCAAAGATCATGTAGTACCACACATTGCTAAGAAGGACAAAGAGAGGGAGATGTGGGAAGCGTTAACCACCTTGTATCAGGACTCTTCCCTCCAACGAAACATGCTATTAGAAAATCCTTTGAGACAGTATCAAATGCAGAAAGGAGAGGAGATCGATCCCTTCATTCTCAGGTTGCAAGGGATTTGCGACCAATTGACTTCTATGGGGTTTACACCAAATCCTGAGTTCATGGTCAGGACTACCCTAAATGCAGTCACCAAGGACTGGGAGACTTTTTGTCCAAAGTATCTTGGGCAGAGCGACTCTCCCCAATTGGGCGGAAATGTGAACAACTCTTCAACAAGAAGAGCTCAGGAGATTGACCAAGACAAGGAGTAGCGGCAAGGGAGTCCGGGTCAAGAAGGCGAAGGAGGAGGATGCAGCTCTCGCATCATCAGGATAGCAAGGGCAGCAGAAGAGAAAGAAAAAGGACATAACCAAGGTCAAATACTTCAACTATGGGGAACTAGGACATTATGCCACTCAATGCCCTCAGAAGAAGGGCAAGGGGTAGACTTCTCACTCGAAAGTTGCTCTAGCAAAAGTTGACAAGGAAGGTGAGGATGACGATTGTGCCATGAGTGCTCATGCGCCTCTTGAGAAGAGGTGGGGCGACATACAGTTGTAGTCGAGAGGATTACATGAAGAGGGCAGGATCCTTGAGGTGACCAAACTCTTGGATCACATATGGCTACGGGAGCCCTTAATGACAATAGAAAAATGACGGGTGTCGGTTGTGATGGAGCAACAGTGGCAGAGCTAGAGTGCCAAAGTCTGAGGCAGCGCAGTAGATGTTGTAGCAGTGCGAGAGGCACAAAGCAGTTTGCAGCAGCGCAATAGCAGCAGAGAGTGAGCACAAATTAGCAGCAGAGGTAGCTTCAGCATCATGAGGCATCCATGCTGACCAACATGTCAGTTTTTTGGGTGAAGTTTCAGTTACTTACTTCTCAGTAACTGAGTTGTAGTGCAGCAGTTAGCAGTGGTAGTGCTATGGGCAGCAGGAGGTAGCATTTTTGAGAGGGAGTTGTAGTATAGATGTAGCAGTCGCAGTGGCAGAGTCATGTGCAGCAGTATAGGAAGCAGCAGTGCAGTGGATGAAGGGCATCAGGCCAAGCATCAACAACACAGAGGACCAATGATGTGGATCAGTGTAGTACTTCTGTTGAGAAGTGTTATTAGAGCACATTCCTCGCTTAGAGGGAGTGTTGATTTTGGGTAGCATCGGATGTGCTCTGGCTCTGAAATTTTGTGGAGGGGCTAGAATACACAAGGTCTCTAGAACCCAGAAATCGTTTGGCGAAATTCCACCCAGATGAGGAGTTATTAAAATAATTAATATTTTTAATGGGCTCCTAAGTCTAAACTTAGGAAAATAAAAATATTAATGGGTATTAATAAAGATATGGGTGAGAAACTTCTAAGTGATGAGGATCAAGTCTGTTTTAATCTTAGCCATTGATTAGGGACTTAATCTCGGTCGTTGATTCATTAACAGGAAAAGTATAAGAGGAGGCTTGAGAGTTAGTTGGAGATACATGGGAGAGATCAAAGAGTTCGATTTTTCTGGGGCGTGGCTCATTGAGAAAATTGAGTTAATGATCTGAGTTGCAGTGGGAGGGGCAGTTCAGCAGAGGGACTTCAGTCCAAGGCCAAGAATACATAGCAGAGAGGCAAAGTAGCATCAGAAGAGACAGCGGAGCTCCAAAGAGGGTGACGCAAAAGCCAAAGGGGTTGATGCAGTCATTTAGAGGCAGGACTGGGGTTTCTGTGACGCAAAGAGAGCAGCAATTCAGCATATTGATTTCTGAGCAAGGAAGCCTCACCGGGAGGGTGACGCAGCTCCTAGAGGAGGTGACACAGTTCCACCACAAATCTTGGAGCAACCATAGCTGCCCAGCACTAGGAACAACATTGTCATCTGTGGGGTTTGATCATCCAGTTGTTGGAATTGCCAAAATATCTGTCTCCGAATAGAGGTACTTCTGCTAGGTTTATTCTCTGTTAGGTGAGTCATATTTGGCACCCTAGTTGTATTCAAGAACCTGCTTAATAATACAAACCCTCTATATGTTGCACTAGTTTTCCCAAATTGGGTTTTTCCGAGGACGTTTGTCCAAAAATAACGGTGTCCCTTGTGTGATTGTCTCAATTTATTTCAGTTCATGACCTATATGTATGTGTAGTCCGCAATAGTGTTTTCTTTGATGTTTATATATTCAAATAACTTGTTAAATGAAAAGAACAAGTAGGAGATGATAAACCAGTGATTGCAATAGGATTTCTGATGTGTAGATTCAGAAATTCTCACAGGTTTCCCAGGTTAAAAAATATTGTGTCTATTTTGCATGGCTATCTTTCTATGATCGTTATTGTTTCCATTGCATTTACAATTGATATTTTATGTGTGTAATTATTCAACAACAATAGTCGCAGAAAGTAATTATTATTGATTTATGTAGCTTGGGAGGTACTCCACAACACTGGGAACTAGGTTTGTTTGAGTCCGCAACACAAAAGGGCTTTGTGAGCGATGTACCTAAGCAATGGATTTTGCACCCAAAGTTGTGCACGCAAAACCAAGAGGTATTTTGATGGTTTGACCATTGTTGCATGTGTGACACCCTTAATGGCAACTAAGGCAAACATGGAGGCATTGATCAAATGGGAGAAAAGAATTTGTATTTACATGTAATGGGCTAAATGACATGAAGATCAAGTCGGCTTGGCTTGAGAAGTGCCCTTTGAAGGGCGAGACATGGCACCCTAAGATCATATAAATAAGAGGAGGCTCATTTGATCAAAATACACATCACAAGTGCAGAACATCAAAGGAGAAGGACACATGTGGTAGTTGCAGCGTTGAGAGCCCTAACCGAAGTGGAGAGAAGGAGAGTTTATTGTCTTTTTTCTTGTAATTGGTCTAGGACAAGTAGGCAAATGCTAGCCGAGTTTGAGGAGTACAAGTCTAGGCAGTTTTGTGCACATTTTGGTGGAGCATTTCTATGTGACAAGCTACTAGCAATTTTTTTACATTGCAGGTAGGCGGAGTCTCTAATTTGGTGGGTTGAGAGGACTAGAAGGAAGTTGAAACAAGGTCGCATTTACCTAGAACGATAGCACAGGAGTAGAGGACCTAAGGTGGAGGAAAAGTGATGGCTTTCTAGGAGATTGGGTTGTAGATTTAGCGCTGACGTGGTGTTTTAGGAAGCCCTAATCAGATGACCAAAACCTCAGGGTTGTCTGCATGGGCCATGGATTAAAAAAGGCAGAAGAAAAGTGTCCTAAAGGTATGTTGGTTGTCCTTCCAAGAATGATATTTTGCTAGAAGGAATGTAGTGGCTTGCTTCAAGCCCTAAGTGCAGAGGACAAAGGGGCAGATTTGTTCTGTTAGTGCGCAGTCTTGTGAGGCCTTAAGGATTGACTCCTTGAAGGAGAATAGGAGCATTCAAGTGGGCTAGTCATCAAGCCCTACTTCATTGAGTTGCAGAGAGATCATCTTCAGTGATAGACGGCAACCTCCAAGCCCTAAGTCGGTCATCCTTGGTGTAGCAAAGAGGCAGAAGTGGACAGTGTTGTGAATACCCTATCAATTGGAGTCTTTCAAGGAAGAAGAGCAGCTAGAGGGCAGATTGTGTTGGGTCAAAGTTCAGTGACCTAAAGGCGTAGCAATCATTGATAGGGTTGATTGAAAGGACCATGATACCAGGAAGGGATCTCTAAGATTGTTGTATTAAAGTTTTGTAATATAACAAAGTTGGGTTGAAAAATTTGCCTTGTATATTAGTTGATTCACTGCTGTGTATTTTCTGTTGTGCAAAGTAGAAGTGTTGTGGCATTTGAGTGTGTTTGTGATCGTGATTTTAGGCTCAAACCAAATTCTTGAGGGTCATGGAAAAATCAACATGGGATCGAAGCTACTTTGAAGGGCCGGTGAATCAGAGTGTGCACAGCATATAGCTCAAGAGGAAGTTGGTTCCATTGTTGTTGAAGGACTAATAGCAATGGCAAAGTTGTCGATTGGTCTACGATATGAGGACAGGTTGGATGGGTTGTCTAACTATAGTCCATGGAAGGAAAGGCTCAAGTTAGTCTTGATGGTGAACAAGATCTAGGAATTTGCCCACAAAGAGATCATGAAACCGACTAACCCTAAGGAGTTGAAAGTGTACCAGGAGTTGGATATGAAGGCGAAGTTGATCATCCTATATGGTGTCAAGGATCATTTGACACCTCCTCTGTCAGGGAAGAGCTCTGCCCATGAGATGTGGAAAGCTTTGCAGGATCTATTCCTGAACAAGAACGAGAATCAGCTATTTGTATTGAAGGATAAGTTGAAAAGAACCAAGATGTTGGATGGTGAAGCTATGGCATCATATCTGATGAGATTTTCTTAGGTTCGAGATGAGCTTGTTGTCGTCGGTGAGACTGTTACAGATTCTAGGATGGTGAAGATTGCTTGAAAGGGTTTACTAAGGAATGGAAGCCCTTCATCAAATGGATTGTCGCCCAAGAGAAGCTGCCAAACTAGAACAGGTTGTGGGATGACTTCATTTAGGAGGAACTACAAGACGAGGACCTTCATCCGAAGAAGAAGAGTTGTGATGATAATGTGGCTCTTGCAGGGAGAATGAAGGGCAAGCCAAAGAAGGACTTCAGCAAGTTGAAGTGTTTTAGTTGTGGCGAATTTGCTCATTATTCGATGAAGTGTCTGAAGAAGAAGAAGAAGGGAGATAATGAGAAGAAGGGGAAGGAGATAGCAGGTGTTGCTACCTTTTCTAAGTTGGATGACCTCTCAAGAAGGTTGGAGGATGAATATTTTTCTCTGTTGTCTCATTTGTCCAAGAGTATCATTGATGAGACTGCATGTTATGTGGAGGGTGTTGCATGTTATGTGGAGAGTGGTGCATGAAAGTATATGACAAGTTCACGTGATGTGTTTGAAGCTCTTACTGAATGGAACTCGAAGTTGCACATGGTGGTTGACGACAAGATTCAGAAACAGATAAGAGGATCAGGTGTCGTACCATTCAGGATGGAGTCAAGTTGGTTGTTATTGTATCAGAGCTCAGATACAATGTTATGTTTGTCTCAACGATCGAGTAGAAGGGGTTTGACATGATTTTCCAGGATGGGAAAGAAAGACTCAGGCCCAAAGGCTCTAACTCTATTGGTGTTGTCATTGGAGTTAAGGAGCAAGGTCTATACTGACTGACAAGCAAGCCTATAAACCATAAGAAGAAGCAATGAAAGTACCTAAGGCTTAGAGGGAGCCAAGTTCTAGGGGGAGTATGCAGGTTCAGAGGGAGAATCTGCAACCCAAGAAGAATGCATCGTCAATGGGGAGTAAGCGGACTTCTACAGCTGGCAAGAAGAAACCATGGGATGGCATGAAGGCCTATCAGGAAAGGAAGAAACAATAAGTTCCTCATGGCAAAGACACTACCGAGAAGAGTGTGTTTCATTATATAGGGTATGTTGTAGTGGTGAACACCAGGAGTTGGGCTACTGTCGCCAGTAGCGATGATGATTACGAGAGACTTCCAAGTGGTAGAAGTACATCCGTCGCTCAGAGGGAGTGTTGATTTATGTAGCTCGGGAGGTACTCCACAACCTTGGGTACTAGGTTTGTGTCAGTTGGCACCACAAAAGGGCTTTGTGGGCAAAGTACCAAGCAGTGGGTTTTGCACCCAAAGTTTTGGTCGCGAAACCAAGAGGTATTTTGATGGTTTGACCATCATTGCATGTGTGGCACCCTTAATAGAGCAAGGGGAAACTAAGGCAACTATGGATGCGATGATCAAATGAGATGAAAGAATTTTTATTTATATGTGGTGGGCTAAATGGCATGAAGATCAAGTCGGCTTGGCCATGTTGTCGCTCAAATTGTGGGGGTTGTCACTTTGATCCCCACCAACTCCATTCTAGTTGTCTCCCAACAACAGGCTATGGGGGGCAGTCCCTATGGAAATGTGAAGATGAAGGACAAGTTGGCAACCAAAGAGTCCAGGGGACACGATCGAATGGCCTAGCTACATGGTTAATCTTAGCAAGACTTAAAGATTAAATTAGATTAAACGTGAACCTAGTGCCTTATGGAGTCAACTTCCTGCTTTATATTAATTAGAGACCAAGTAACCGAATGAAAAATCGTTGCTTAGAAGCTTGACTATCCTAGATGAAATGCAAATCCTACAAGCTAGGTGAAATGCAAAATCTTGGTTACTTTTAATTATATGCCTATTCTAAGTGTGACCTTCATCTTAGCTATTTTGGAACTAGTCTCAAGAGTAGGTTGTGGGATGGAAGCCAATGGGAAACAAGCAAAGGATTGATTAACAATACATCCCCCTATGTTCCAACCACCTGATGCCTCCGGCGCTGCAGACACTGTGGCTCTGACGACTGCAAGGACATTGTGCTAACCACTAAAGAGGTGTTAGGCTCTTCAAGCTACATGAGAAAGGGAGGCATTAAATGTCTATCAACCAAGCTTGCGCTTGGAGTTAATTATTAGATGCAAGACTAGTCCTAAAATGAGATGCAAGGAGTAGGAGTGATACAATCTTAACCACAAGAAAGTGTGCCAAGTTACCAAGTGCCAATAAGATACAATACATACCCACAATACACAATTATTCAACGATTACGAGATGTGCCCAAATCCTGCAATAACTTCTCCAATGAAGCACTTAGAATAATTTAACCAATGCTTAACAAGATACCAACGATTAATATCACAAGATTAAAAAGCTTCCAAGATATTTAAACAAGATAAATTCCAATATGCCAAGGATTCAGTTCAACCATAAACCAATAATGGAAAAAGAGAACAAGAGCTATTATCCAATGATTCATTTTGAGATTAGCAATGTTTTTTAGACAATTAGATGCTCAACACAATAATGCCAATTGGATTTTTCAATGCCAGTAACTTAAGGGAACAAGTAGATCAAGATGCCCAAAGAAACTTGAAACATTCAACATAATGCAACTTGAGATTAGAGTACAATAGTGAATGAGCTTGTTAGTTCTAAACTTTATTAAGTTATGAACCACAAGAAACACACAATATTAGCTCCACAAAAACACAAGCAACTCCTTATACAATGAGCAACTAGATCATACGTAAAAGTAAACCTTTTGTGCTACTTATGTTCTTATGATACATAGTGACATAAATGAGCAATTATAACAGCAGTAAGATGATGCATGACAACAAAAATTACTTGTGTTTAGAGAACTCTTAGATGAAAACTTGAGATGCTAATATGTAAGTGAAATAAGCTATTATCAAACCACTTTTCAAAATGCCAATTTTCTCAATGTATTAAGCCTTTTAATGATGCAAATGGCACTGTTAGATCAGACTTTAGTATGCAGAGATAACAGTCACCAAACTATTAGATCTTCATCTACGTCGAACGATGAATGCCCAACTCATGCAACGATCAATTAGTGAATCTATGTGACTTGTTAATGAGTTTATGCCATTTGCATGGATTATTTACCACTGTTATGAATGATTTATGCTGACTGTAATAGAACAGTGAATATGAGAGGGTTTAGATATCAAACCCTTGAACTTAAGGCCTTGAAGAGAATTACCTAGCGCTTTCAAAATTTTCCAATGGCTATGGCACCTGTAAACACAAATTTTCAACCCAAGATCTCCACAAAAAACACACCATCTTCAACTCAGAAATTTGATATTCAAACATTTCCAACAGAACAGTGGCTTCACACTAGCATTTACAAAATTACATCAAATTCAGATCATCCTAAGATGTCTAATAGAAGCAAAATGTCTTCTATTTATAGAGAAATTCCTCCAAGTGGAAAATAATAGCTAGTTGGCTTGATCTCCATCAAAATAATCTCGAGTGTCGATAAATACTTGATCAACTTTTAATCTCTTCCCTCGAAAAGAATTATTTTTGAGAAATTTTCGAATTTCTCATTAAAACCATTTTTCATTAGCTCAAAAATAATTATTTTGAGTTAATTTCCTCAAAAAAATGACTTTGACTTAACCACCAAGGTCCAAGGGTCCAAATTTTCTTCAAATTTCCAATACTCCCTTGGTGTGCGACCTCCAAAAATTCATTTCTTTAGACCCACGAATTTTTCTACTTGGAGAAATTATTTTCTCTGATATTCTAATTTTGACTCTAAATTAATTAATTTTCTATCTTAGGATTTAAGTTTATTTTTGCCAGAAAAATTAATTAATTGACTCATGAGGGGATTAATTGTTTTTCCACCCTCAAATATTTTATCCATGGTGTTTAAGTATGAAGGACCATGCACTAAAATATTTTTACATAAGATTTTACAAATTCAACCCTCAAAGGGGGATACCCATTTGTTATAGACCCTCAAAATATTTACCAAATTCTGCGACACAATATGATCTAGTCAACCAAATGATTTGTAATAAAATAATTTAGACAATTAGCTTAAATTATTCCCAAATCACTTTTAGAATAGACTCGACTAAATCACTAGGACTCACCTAAGACCTTGATGATAAATTTCACCCTCGCTTTGGGGTGAGGCTGGAGGGAAAAACTCTATCGATCATTTGTGTTTAGAAACACAGATAATCAGTGAGACGAAAAACCTCCAAGGATGAAATTTGTTACCAAAATAATAGGCTTACTAGCATTCACATTACAAATTTGCAGAATCATTTTACAATGACATAATAAAGTTATACACAGCTGGTTGATGATCTTGACTTCGAAAAAAATTCCTTCAAGACTTTGGATCTTGCTTCCTTGTGAAAAGTTGAAAAAATGGGTGCAACAGGGATTAGATTTCCGCCCTACCTTTAGGGGGCTGAAATTTAGAAGGAGAAAATAATGGAAAAAGAGGAGTTTGATCACCAAAATCCTTGGACTAGTGCCTAGTCCTTTGGACAATGGAGTCTTGAGATGCTTGAGATAAGATAAAACATCTTCTAAGAAGGCTCGAAATCGATCCCCTAGGTACCAATTTCAAACATTTCCCCTCTTCATGATATAATGGAGTTTCATGAAGAATTCAAAGACATTATTTCATTAGGAACATTCATTGAATGCCTTGCATTGGATAACATATGCAATACTCTACTAGAAAAGCTTTCCAAATTTAATCTTCGACAATTCGGGCACAAATTTGCATATTCTATAGCAGCAATTCCATACAGTAAACAATTTTCAAAGAGAAAATCCTTCAACATTAAGCACTTACGAAGAGACATGCAATATATCCATCCTTAATTCAAAAAGAAGCTCCAAAGAAGAAAAGTGAATCATCTTCTACACATTGAAATGCATCAAAAGAGTCTCCAGTAGTCCAAAGAAAAAGTGTGAATTCTTTAACAAGAGAACCAATCCAAGTGTGATGATCATCTCTCACAATTGAAAGTGAGCTCTATTTATATGAGACCTTAGAGGTCAAATTATTAGCCTAAGGCCCCCTAACATTATAAAAATGTGCAAAATAAAAGCATTGGTCACACGCTGACCAAGTAGTTTTTTCATATGGGGACTCCCTTCTAAATTTGGGCCTTTGAGCTCAAAGTAGTGTTACCTCCCTAGGTAGGAGTGGTTAATAAACGACCCTATTAGGTGTTCCCAGTGCCTAAGGGGAAAGACAAGTCCAAAATACATACTTCAAGTGATAGGGAGAATGTGAATAATGATGAGATGGATGAGGACACAAGGTTCTCAAGGCCAAATGTCATGGGTATAAGGGTGGCAATTATGGTGGGAGAAATAGTGGATACATGAGTTACCCCGGCCTTTGTTTTTCCAACCATTCTTCATTTGCCTTTTTCCCTTTCTTGATTTTATTTTGTATTATTGCTTGGGACTCTAGGACATCAAAGCATGTTGTGTATGATGTAAGCAGTTATTACACCCTTAAGGTGGAGTTGTTCATTGCCCACCAGGGGTTGGGATGTGCATGGGTTCCTAATGATGTGGGGGCACTCATAGACCCTAGGAATCACAGTGATGGCCATAATGATATGTTGAAGAATCTATGGCAATTAGGTTTAGTATGATTCTTCCTGACTTGATAACAATTTGTGGCGTCTTTTCACTTTTCTTGTTAGCTTAATCTTCTTCTTATTATTAATGCATGTGTGTGTACTTCATCAAACTGCTATCAAAAACATAAGAACAAGAACTCAAGATGTTGGCTCTCTGCCAGGGCCAAAACCTCTCTTCTCTTGAGAGGAAAACCCTTTGGTAAGTTTCTCTTATTTAAGCTTCTTGTTGATTAATACCAAACCCTAGACCCTTGACTAGAATGTCCTCCAAGCACAAGTCAATTCTTTCCTCTTTTCTACACTATGTTCCCCAGCACATGGACTTCCTCCTTCCGGCACCTTGCTCCCCAGCACTTAGTCATTTTCTTCACTGCTTTGTCTAGAGATAGACCTAAGCTATGTTAGCTGCTTGATGAGGTATTCTTCTTCCTTCCTCCCCAGCACTTAGTCATTTTCTTCACTGCTTTGTCTAGAGATAGACCTAAGCTATGTTAGCTTCTTGATGAGATATTCTTCTTCCTTCCTTCGAGATGTTCTTCACTTAAAAAGACACCCTTCTCTTAATCCAACGAAACTCTTCTTGAAGTCTAGGTGTATGACTGTACAACTAACCTAGTTTTACCACGTGTGATACGTACCCTAGAGAATTAGGGTTCCTTTCTTCTGCTAGAGAGATACGCTTCTTCACTTTACTTGGGAGGCCTTGTAAGCCTAGTTTCAAGCCTAAACAACACTAGTTAATGGATTGTTAGGGTTCCTTTCTTCTGCTAGAGAGATAGGCTTCTTCACTTTACTTGGGAGGCCTTGTAAGCCTAGTTTCAAGCCTAAACAACACTAGTTAATGGATTGTTAGGGTTCCTTTCTTCTACTAGAGAGATAGGCTTCTTCACTTTACTTGGGAGGCCTTGTAAGCCTAGTTTCAAGCCTAAACAACACTAGTTAATGGATTGTTTGTCCCTGTTGTCATACCAGCATACTTAACCATCTTTTCTTTGCACGTGTGACTGTTTTTAGCCCTAGAAACAGTCCTCTTCACTTCAATTTCTCCTCCTTCCTTCGCTGCACCAGGAGACCTATTCTTCATCCTTCGTTACCCTTTCTCTTGCATGTTTTCTTCACAGATTTCAGAACTACTTGGTTGACGTTGTAGAGGAGTGGACAGCCTCTATATATAGATGATTGTCCCTCCTTTTAGGTCGACTTGAAAATTGTTTGCAGGCCGACTTGTTATGCTTACTTTGGATGGCTTCTTTGGTTGTGTCATATGCATGGAGGAGACTCTTTAATAGTGTCTTTGTTTGGAGGAGACTTCACTTTGCTTGGAGGAGTATTCTTTGTCTTCTATACAAACATATACATGATGCAACATGTCCTAAAGGTCTTCAACATTTTCTTTTGACTATTTGACTCACCTATAGCACTTTAACTTGTGCTAGACCTATTTCATTGAGCAAGAAACTCACTGACATATATTATAAAAATAATATTTATTTTCTTGAATAAATGCAAATATCAAAAGTACATTTATGAAGACCGAACCTAGTTACATTTCCTTAAACATGATAAAGGGTAGAGCTCATGTTTGGCTTTTGCCCACGTGCTATTTTTAATGTCTTGGCCATCTTTTGCATTTTATAATAATCTTTTTTTTGTTCCTTGCTTGTGGCCATGATATTCTTTTAACTTTCTTTTAGCTACATCGACATTCGGGGCAACGTTTCCAGGCCCAACCCTGTTAAAATTGGCAACTAGGGCCAAACTCCATGTGGGTCATCTTATTAATGGAAGCTGATATTTTTCTTGGATCCCTCTCATCAAGAGGTGTAGGATTGATCTAAAGATCATCCGATTCTGATAAGTATTCATGGAGATATGAATTTATTTGTGTTATGGGACAATTCATCAAGGTCGGCCAACAACCAAATAAAACCCTCTTGTGCTCAACGTTTTAGTATAAATAGAGGTGGCCTTCAAGTCATTTCAACACACTTGGGATCTCTTCCTCTCTACATGTCTTTGGGTTTTAGTAGGAGGAGATATCCTAAGGGATAACACTGCCATAATCCAGAGGGAAGAAGTTGGAACTGTCGGAACTGCAGGGAAAAGTTGGAACTGCCGGGAATAGTCAAAATTGCCAGAACTGCCAGGAACTACTGAAACTATTGGGAATAGTCGGAATAGCTGGAATTGCCGGAATTGTTGGAACTGTTGGGAATAGCCGAAACTGCCAGGGAAAGTCGGAACTGCCGAGAATAGTCGGAATTGTCGGAATTGCTGGAACTGTCAGAACTGTCGAGAATAGCCAAAATTGCCGGGAAAAGTCGAAACTGCCGAGAATAGTCGGAATTGCTGAAACTGCTAGAACTGTCGGGAACTGTCGGAACATGCAGGAACGCTGATGCAGAGGGCAGAAGCCGGAACTGCCGGGAACAACCAGAATTGCCGGAACTGTCGGAACTGCCAGGAACAACCGGAATTGCCAGAATTGTTGGAACTGTTGGAAATAGCCAGAATTGTTGGAACTGTCGGGAACAGCTGAAACTGTCGGGAACTACCGGAACAGCCAGAGCATCTGTCTCCGAAGGAGAGCAGCATGCAAGGGACAACTAACTAACATTGGAATAGTTGTATGGTACTTAGCAACAAACACACCAAGCATGCAATTTTACATCTAGCATGCAAAGAACAACAGGCATTCTAGGGACAACAAGCAAGCAAGATGCAGCGAGCACATAGGTCAGTATGGCAACATGGTGCAGCAATGGCACACAATGCAGTACAGTGATGTGTACAGTCATGATTAATGAAGCATGATGAGATGCAACATAGTGATGATGGGTGCAGCATGGTGCAGCACGGTGAAGTGCAGCATGATGACGAAATGCAACACAACGATAGGTGAAGCAGTCACCTTGGAGAATTAGTTGAAGCAGCATGTCTTCAACTAATCTCATGTATCATCCTCTTAGAGATGATCTATGCTCTTATCTAGATAAGTCAAAGTGTTGACTTCTGTTATAAACATACTATCTCTCTCTCTCTCTTTCCTGAACTATTGAAGAACATATAAGAAGAATTGACCAAGAGTTTCCCCACATTGGGGTTTGTCCCTAGCTAGCACCACATCTTGTGTCCTCTTGTCCTGGCTTGTCTTCTGCGATTTATGTTTATGTTCTATCTGCAGTTTACTTTAATGTTGATGTGATTGCTAATCTGGAAAAGATATTGAGCTAATTGTGAAAATTGAAATAAATTGCTCTAATTACAGAACATACCTAAAATTTAACATGGTATCAGAGTTGAGGTGAAGACAATGCCCAAGCAACAGCGAGAGCAATCACCAAAGACAGTTGGGAAAGGACAAAAGGATCAGTGGATTCCTCATCCCTCTTCAAATTCACCGAGGATGAAGTCGAAGCAGAGAATATTATCAGAATGGCGCAACAGAAGTTTTTGATGGCCTACCTAAAGATCACTTCATTGGGAAGTCTGAATCTAAGGGTGGAAGGAAAGGCAGATGCCTTGGTTGCAATAAGTTCAGCCATTATGTGAAGGAGTGTTCGAATGGCAGAGACACATCTCTTGATGAAGATAATAATCATTCCAGGGACATCTTCAATGATCAAAGGAATGACAAGTAATGCAAGTCATCAAGGAAATGGCCAACTCTTCAAAGAAAGCAAGGAAACCGAGGAATGAAGAATCAAATGTTGTTTTTGATAAGATAAAGAAGTGTTATCTTGTATTGGCCCTCTCCTTAAGATTCTTTGGGAATTTGGCTTATTGATTGTCATGCTTCAAGGCACTTCATCGGATAGAAGGGTGCACTCTCTAATTTGGTAGAGATGGAAACAATTGTGGGATTATAATTGGAGCCGATGCCACCTATCTCAGAAAGGGTGTAGGGAATGTTACCCCTTAATTGAATGAGAGTAACTCGATTCATTTACAAAATCTCTTTTATGTACCTGATCGCAAGAAGAACCTGGTGTCCATTTCAGCAATGAAAGTCGAAGGTTACAGGGTGGCACTCATCGATGGAAAGATACGTGCTTGAAAATAGAATTTTCAAAGATGTTTTTGAGTTCAGGGTTGTATCAAGTTGTAAGAAGTCCACTGGGGACCATGTCCATTGACACATACCACCGAAGGTCAGTGAGTCAGATGGTGACAAGGATGCCTGAATTCCAAAAGAGCATGAAAGTACATGTCTGAGATGTACCGAAGGAAAATCTTACAAGGGGACCATTCCCCTCATGTAGCAGGTCCACAGGTTTGGAACAACCCCAATGGTTTGAGATTGACGATCAGGAATCTCACGTACGCAAGTGGAAGAAATCCCTCTATGGCTTGAAGCAAAACTCCCAGGGTGTAGTATGAGAGGATTGATAGCTGTCAGATGAAGCCAAGATTCATTAAGAGTGAAGCCGATCCAAACCATTGTTTGAAGGTTGTGGATGATAAACCTCTCATACCAGCACCTTATGAGGACGACCTATTTCTGACAGGTGCAGACCCTCACATTTGCAAAAGTAAGAGGGAGTTGGATTCCAGATCTGGAATGATAAACTGCAAACCTGTGACTACCTTGAGGATCTTAACTTTCAGAAGTTATATGGTAGTGATGTCAGACCAGATTTGGAAAATGCCTCTGAGTTTCATAAACTCATTCGCGTTGATGTTCTTGCTGAACTTCCATCCGAAAATATGTTTTGTAGTTAGCATGGTGAGGTCATATTTGGTTGAGCCTCACTGGATTGGTGCCAAGAATCTTCTAAGATATCTTCGAGGCACAATCTCTCATGGATTGAGATACACTGCCAGAAATATGAAACTGCATGATTATTCGAATGTTGACTGGGCAGCCAATGTGGAGGATCACTAGAGCACTTCTCAGTGCTAGTTCTCTTTGGATTCTGCTTCAATATCATGGATGAGTAGGAAGCAGAAGTCGGTTGCTATAAGCACTGCCGAGACCGAATACACAGCTACGAGTTTGATCTCGTGTGAAGCTGCATGGATGTAGAAGCTCTTAAGTGAGTTGTTTGCACACATGATGAATAACATTGTGATTCTCTGTGACAACCAGACGGGGGATTCGATTATTGAGGAATCCCGTATTCGATGATTGCTCCAGCAGATAGACATCAGATACTGCCTTATCTGGGATATGGTAAGTCGATGAGCGACAAGGCTCCATCGCATTGAGACTGATGTACAGGTCGAGACATTTTGTTAAAGCCCCAGGGAAAGGTCGAATTTGTGACTTTCTCGAACGACTTGGAGTCGTTGAGAGACCTTCTTATAAGGGCCATGCATGTTGCATGCATTGAGCTCTAGGAGCTCTGGGGGCTTAGGGTACTTACTGGAGCAATAGACGACCACAGGGCGACTCACCCTCCCCTGGTGGTGCGCTATGTACAAGATGACAGGTTCAACCTTCCCCTGTGATACCCTGTGGCAACTGTGGAACAGGATGATTAGTTCTCCTGTGGGTCAGGATGATTAGTTCTCCTATGGGTCGGGATGATTAGTTCTCCTGTGGAACAAGATGATTAGTTCTCCTGTGGGTCGGGATGATTAGTTCTCCTTTGGCAACTGTGGAACAGGATGATTAGTTCTCCTGTGGGCTGGGATGATTACTTCTCCTGTGGGTCGGGATGATTAGTTCTCCCGTGGCAACTGTGGAACAGGATGATTAGTTCTCCTGTGGGTCAGGATGATTAGTTCTCCCATGTTAACAGTGGAACAGGATTATTAGTTCTCCTGTGGACTAGGATGATTAGTTCTCCCATGGCAACTATGAAACACGATCATTAGTTCTCTTGTGGGTCGGGATGATTAGTTCTCCCGTGGCAACTATGGGGCAGGATGATTCGTTCTCCTGTGGATAGGATGATTAGTTCTCCTGTCGAGGCATCCTACCCATGCAGTTTGGGACTCATGGGAAGTACCTCTCATCTGATCAATGAGCAGGGAAATGGGGTTAGGGACCATAGTAGTACTATCGATGGACGCATCGATGTATCTACCGTACTCCAAATGCTAGGATGACCTCCATTGATCTGGGATCAGTATGAGTGGTTTGAGACACTCTCTTGTGATATTGATCTGGGATCAATAAAACTAACTTCGGGCTAGTAAGAGTGATGTGACACACTCTCTTCAGATGAAACTGACTTTGGGTCAGTAGAGAATGGCATGAGACATTCTCGATCAATTCTTCTTCTTCATGGTTCAACGGAGCAAACCAGTGCAGGGCACTGATGGCAAAGATAATACAGACGGACATATGGATCAGCGGATGGAGTTCTCCCTAGTTGAGAGGGAATGTTAAACTTGGCAACTAGGGCCAAACTCCATGTGGGTCATCTTATTAATGGAAACTGACATTTTTCTTGGATCCCTCTCATTGAGAGGTGTAGGATTGATCTAAAGATCATCTGATTCCGATAAGTATTCATGGAGATATGAAATTATTTCTGTTAAGGCACAATTCGTCAAGGTCGGCCAACAACCAAATAAACCCCTCTTGTGCTCAACGTTTTAGTATAAATAGAGGTGGCCTTCAGGTCATTTCAACACACTTGGGATCTCTTCCTCTCTTCTTGTCTTTGGGTTTTAGTAGGAGTAGATATCCTAAGGGATAACGTTGCCTTAATCCAGAGAGCAAAAGCCGGAACTGCCAAGAAAAGCCGAAACTGTCCGAACTGTCGAGAATAACCGGAAATGCTGGAACTGCCGGTAACTGCCGAAATTGTCGGGAATAGCCGGAATTGCCAGAACTGTCGGAACTGCCGGGAATAGGTGGAACTGTCGGGAATAGCCAGAATTGTCGGAATTGCTGGAACTATCGGAACTGCCGAGAATAGTCGGAACTGTTGGGAAAAGCCGGAACTACCAGGGGTAGCCAGAATTGTCGAAATTGTCAGAACTGCCGGGAACTGCCTAAACTGTCGGGAATAGTCAGAATTGTTGAAACTGTCGGAACTATCGAGAACTGCCAGAACAAGCAGGAAAGCTGACGCAGAGGGCAAAAGCCAGAACTGCCGGGAACAGTCGGAATTGTCGAAACTGCCGGAAATAAACGGAATTGGTAGAATTGTGGGAACTGCCAAGAATAGCTGGAATTGCCAGAATTATCGAGAACTACCGGAACTGCCAGAACTGTCGGAACATCCAGGGCATCTGCCTCCGAAGGAGAGCAGCATGCAAGGGACAACTAACTAACATTGGGACAGTTGTATGGTACTTAGCAGAAAATACACCAAGCATGCAATGTTACAGCTAGCATGCAAAGGACAACAGGTCAGTATGGCAACATGATGCGGCAATGGCACATAATGCAATACAGTGATGGGTACAGTCATGATTAATAAAGCATGATGACATGCAACATAGTGATGATGGGTGCAGCATCATGCAGCATCTTGCAGCACGGTGAAGTGCAGCATCATGCAGCATGGTGAAGTGCAGCATGATGACAAAATGCAACACAACGATAGGTGAAGGAGTCACCTTGGAGAATCAGTTGAAGCAGCATGTCTTCAACTGATCTCATGTATCATCTTCTTAGAGATGATCTATGCTCTTATCTAGATAAGTCAAAGTGTTGGCTTCTGTTGTAAACGTACTATCTCTCTCTCTCTCTGCTAAACTATTGAAGAAGATATAAGAAGAATTGATCAAGGGTTTCCCCACATTGGGGTTTGTCCCTGGCTAGCACCACATCTTGTGTCCTCTTGTCTTGGATTGTCTTCTGCGATTTATGTTTATGTTCTATCTGCAGTTTACTTTAATGCTAATGTGATTGCTAATCTGGAAAAGATATGGAGCTAATTGTGAAAATTGAAATAAATTGCTCTAAGCATAGAACATACCTAAAATTAACACAGTATCAAAGCTGAGGTGAATGCCCAAGCAAGAGTGAAAGAGAAATCACCGAAGACAGTTGGGAAAGGACAAAAGGATCAGTGGATTCCTCATCCCTCTTCAAATTCACCAAGGGTGAAGTCGAAGGAGAGAATATTATCAGAATGGCGCAGCGGAATATGGCCTACCTAAAGATCACTTCATTGGAAGACCGGATCTCAGGGTGGAAGGAAAGGCAAATAACTAGTTCAGCCATTATGTGAAGGAGTGTCCGAATGGCAGGAACACATCACTTGATGATGATAACAATCATTCCAGGGACATCTTCAATGATCAAAGGAATGACAGGTAATGCAGGTCATCAAGGAATTGGCCGACTCTTCATAGAAAGCAAGGAACCCTAGGTATGAAGAATCAAATGTTGTTTCTAATAAGATAAAGAAGCATTATCTTGTATTGGCCCTCTCCTTCAGATTCTTTGGGAATCTGGCTTATAGATTGTAGTGCTTCAAGGCATTTCATCGAATAGATGGGTGCACTCTCTAATTTGGTAGATATGGAAACAATCGTGGGATTATACTTGGAGCTGATGCCACCTATCCCGGAAGGGTGTAGAGAATGTTAACTCTCAATTGAATAAGGGTAACTTGATTCATTTACAGAATCTCTTTTATGTACCTGATTGCAAGAAGAACCTGGTCTCCATCTCGGAAATGGAAGTCAAACGTTTCAGGGTGGCATTCATTGATGGAAAGGTACGTGTTAAAAAATATAATTTTCAAAGATGCTTTTTCTCATGGGTTCAGGGTTGGCAATTTGTATCAAGTTGCAGGATGGTCCATTAGTGATCATGCCAATTGACATATTGCATCTATAGCACCGAAGGTCTACCTACGGGGCCCTACCTGATGTGAGTCACATGGTGATAGGGATGTCTGAATTCAAGTAGAGCATGAAGGTACATGATTGAGATGTACTGAAGGAAAATCTTATAAGGGGACCATTCCCCTCATGCAGCAAGTCCACAGGTTTGGAACAACCCGAGGAGTTTGAGATTCATGATCGGGAATCTCATGTATACAGGTGGAAGAAAGCCCTCTACGGCTTGAAGCAAAACACCTCGGGCGTAGCATGAGAGGATTGATAGTTGTCTAATGCAGCTGAGACTCACTAGAAGTGAAACCGATCCAAACCATTACTCGAAGGTTGTGGATGATAAACCTCTCGTACCGGCACCTATGTCTGACAGGTGCAGACCCTCTCATTTATAGGAGATATAGGGAGTTGGATTCTGAATGTGGAAAGATAAGCTGCAAGCCTGTGACTACCTCAAAGGATCTTAACTTTCAGAAGTTATATGGTAGTGATGTCGGACCTGATTTGGGAAATGCTTTTGAGTTTCATAAACTCATTCGCGTTGATGTTCTTGGAGAACCTCTGTCCGGACATTTGTGTTGCAGTTAACATGA
>APFE030938586.1:263558-275262 GCA_000404065.3 Pinus taeda
AAACTCCATGTGGGTCATCTTATTAATGGAAGCTAATATTTTTCTTGGATCCCTCTCATCGAGAGGTGTAGGACTGATCTAAAGATCATCTGATTCCAATAAGTATTCATGGAGATATGAATTTATTTGTGTTATGGGACAATTCATCAAGGTCGGCCAACAACCAAATAAACCCCTTTTGTGCTCAACGTTTTAGTATAAATAGAGTTGGCCTTCAACTCATTTCAACACACTTAGGATCTCTTCCTCTCTACATGTCTTTGGGTTTTAGTAGGAATAGAGATCCTAGGGGATAACGGTGCCCTAATCCAGAGGGCAGAAGCCGGAAGTGTCGAAACTGCCAGGAAAAGCCGAAACTGTTGGAACTACCGGGAATAGCCGGAATTGCCGGAACTGTCGGGAACCGCCGGAACTGTCGAGAATAGTCGGAATAGCCGGAACTGCCAGAACTGTCGGGAATAGACGGAACTGTCGGGAAAAGTTGGAACTGCCAGGAATAGCCAGAATGGTCAGAATTGTCGGAACTGCTGGAACTGCCAAGAAAAGCCAGAACTACCGGGAATAGCCGGAATTGCCGAAACTATTAGGAACTGACAGAACTGCCAGAAATAGCTGGAATTGCCGAAACTGTCGGAACTGCCGAAACAAGCAGGAAAGCTGACGCAGAGGGCAGAAGCCGGAACTGCTAGGAACAGCTGAAATTGTTGTAACTATTGGAACTGTCGGGAACAACTGGAATTGCCAGAACTACCGGGAATAGCCGGAATTGCCAGAACTGTCGGGAACAGCTGGAACTGCCAGAACTACCAAGAACTGCAAGAACAGCCAGAGCATCTGTCTCTGAAGGAAAGTAGCATGCAAGGGACAACTAACTAACATTGGGACAATTGTATGGTACTTAGCAGCAAATACACCAAGCATGCAATGTTATAGCTAGCATGCAACAGCAAGCATGCAAAGGACAACAAGCATGCTAGGGACAACAAGCAAGCTAGGGACAACAATCGTGCTAGGAACAACAAGCAAGCTAGTGACAACAAGCAAGCAAGATGCATCCAGCACATATGTCAATATGGCAACATGGTGTAGCAATGGCACATAATGCAATACAGTGATGGGTATAGTCATGATTAATGAAGCATGATGAGATACAACATAGTGATGATGGGTGCAGCATGGTGCAGCACAGTGAGGTGCAACATGATGACGAAATGCAGCACAACGATAGGTGAAGGAGTCACCTTGGAGAATTAGTTGAAGCAGCATGTCTTCAACTGATCTCATGTATCATCTTCTTAGAGATGATCTATGCTCTTATCTAGATAAGTTAAGTGTGACGTCGTTGTAAACGTCTTCTCTCTCCTTTTGTTGAACTATTGAAGAACATATATAAGAAGAATGATCCGAGGTTTTCCCCCATATTGGGGTTTTCCTGGCTAGCGCCACATCTTGTGTCTCTTGTTGGCTTGTCTTCTGCAATTTATGTTTATGTTATATCTGCAGTTTACTTTAATGCTGATGTGATTGCTAATCTGGAAAAGATATTGAGCTAACTGTGAAAATTGAAATAAATTGCTCTAAGCATAGAACATACCTAAAATTTAACAAGGGGAGGGGTGTGCCAGTGCCTTGTAGACTTAGTGATCATGTGGACCCAAAGAGGGAGGAGATGAAATATGGTTTGTAATGTGAGCGGAGTGAAAAATGTGGAATGAAAGAATGGGACCACACTACCAAAATCAAGGTTTCCCAAGTAGTTCCCTTCCTAAAGCTATAAGCCAATATGGGAGATCCCACAAGACTAGGGTTAAGGATTAACCCCCCATTAAGATGAGGAAAAAAGACTCTGATCAAAACCAACCCTTCTTTCAGGTCACCCAATAATCCATGCCCATAATGCCCAATGAAAAACAAGCATAAGCACTCAATTGGACAATAAAAAAACATACCTTCTAGGTTGGAGTGTCCACCTTCAAACATATGCTCTCAACAAATGGGCAAGTGGACATATGTCTGATTCAAGGAGCAAAGATCAAGTGGCACAATACATCAGCTACATCGGTGGTTGTCAAAGGTTGCTAGTTGTCGGCTGAAGAGATGTCTAGAAGAAGAAATTCTCCTATGGGGTCACCCACTTTTGGTGGGTAATAGGCCCAACTGAGAAAATACAGATTACAATATACCTTGGATCTGGTCCAACAAATCAGCCCCTAGATCAGTGCTCAATCTCCTTGGCTAATTTGGATCTCCAAGCTCCCCGTTCTACACTTCCTCAAACCCAACACACTTGTAATATCCCCAACCCATAATATTCCTCAAACCCCAGCAAAAACTCCAACCAAATATGTGCAAATGATATAATAACCCAGAAGTGATAAAATAACAATGGAACAACATATAATAATGTAAACCGGAAATATAAGCAGATACACAAAAAATGCAATGAGAAAATGCTAAGCCATTTTATTATACTGAGCAGTAAAATGAGTACAAGAGGTGACCAGACAGATGGCACCTCGACTTGCACAAGACAAGTGAAGAAATATTCTCAGAATGACAAGAATGGCCTCTCTACTGTTGTGTTGTTGCTGCTGCTAGGGAACAAATGATGATTTGGGGTTGTTCCCCTCCTCGGAAAAAGCTGAAACTCTAGATTCGGGCTCTACTTAAGAAACCCAGAAAGCTTTCTTGGAATGGCCGACCCCGAAAAACACCCCCTTGGGGCTCTGCGCAGTTCCTCAATGTCCTGCACTGCCACTGAAGAAAACCCCTCTAAACTCTACTTGAAACACTGCCTGAAACTCTGCCAAAAATCCTCCAATGAGACGAGCTGGACACCTGCTCAATCTCCCAGCATAAATCCACCTGCAAAACCCCCAATCTAGCACTGCAACCAAAAGAACGGCGTCCCTCTCCAAGTGCTGCACAGTCCTCCAAAAGCTGATGAAACTGCTGCTGAAATGATAATAAAACTACTGTTGAAATACCGATGGAAATACCTTGCCCGAGCAGGCACTCGAAATCCCCCAGGGCTAAGGGTGAGATCTCTGAACGGAGACACTCAATGCACTAAATAATGCTGCAGACTAGCTAAACAGCCAGCGTGCTCAAAAGTCGAAACGACTAGCTCAAAATGCACATAACTGAATGATCCAAAATGAGGGGGCTCCTATCTATTTTATAGCCTCTGCCTCTTACAATCCCTAGGCTCACCTCCTCCTGCGTGATTCCCCTCTTGCCACGTGTTCTTTTCCTCCTACGCAGTTCCTCCATGTGTCTGCGTGGGCTCCATTTCTGCGTCCCCCTTTGGCCCCCTTGGCTCCCCTTTCAGTCACAACGTTGTGCTACCTAGGAAGTGACTTTTTATTCTAAAGTGAGCTATGTTCCCCCTTCCTCACTTTTTATTTACAAATAACTATAGAAGGCAAAAATTGAACAAAATCGAATATTCCAATTAGCCATAGCTAATTAGGAATATTACAGTCTCCCCCGGCAAAATGTTGCTTGTCCTCAAGCAACTGAAGTGATGGACGTTGTAAGATCTTCTCACTCTCCCAAGTGGCATCCTCATCCGGCAAATTCTTCCACCTCACCAGGAATTTCGGGACCGTCCTGCTCCGTAGCTGCCTCTCCCTAGTGTCAATGATAGCCTCCGACTGCAATACCAAATGCACCTCATCATCCATGGGTGGTAGCTCATCTGTCACGATCACCTGCTGCCCCAATGCCTTCTTCAGGCATGATACATGAAAAATGTTATGAATTTTGCTACCTTGGGGCAGCTCCAACTCATATGCAACCTGTCCAATCCTGCGTATCACCCTGTATGGCCCATAAAAGCAGGGCTTGAGCTTCTCAGCCCCCTTTTGCTTCAGTGATGACTGTCGATATCGCTGTAATCGTAGGTAGATCATGTCTCCTACCTCGAACTGCCTCTCCACCCGACCCCTGTCGGCATACAGCTTTTGTTGGTTCTGCGTTGTAGCCATGTTATCCTTGAGAGCTTAGAGGATATCCTAACTCTTTTGGATCCAAATCTTGGCTCTAGGAGCCCTGCTATCACCAAACATCACATTGACAAAAGATAAAGGATGATACCCATATAAGGCATAGAATGGTGACATACCAATGGACATGTGATGTGAAGTATTGTAGCAGTACTCCCTCAGATGCAGCCACTTCAGCCATGCTCGCTGCTGCCCATTGACATAGTTACGCAAGTAGCCCTCTAGCCACTTGTTAACTATCTTCGTCTACCCATCCGTCTGTGGGTGATAGCTGGTACTCGGTGTCAACTCCGTCCCCACCAATCGAAAAAGCTCCTGCCAAAACCCGCCCATGAAACGGTTGTCCCTAATACCTATCACTAACGATGGTCTTAGGAAGACCATGTAGCCTGAAGATCTCCTTGAAGAACAGCGCGGGCACCTGTGCTGCTGTACAGTGTACGGATATGGCAAAGAAATGTGTGTACTTCGTCAGTCGATCCACGATGACAAAAGATACAATCCTTGCCCTGTACCATGGGCAACCCTGTGATGAAATCCATCGAAATACTCTCCCATTTCCCCTCCGAAATGGGAAGAGGCTGCAATAATCCTGCGGGAAGGCTCATCTCTCCCTTGTTCCTCTAGCAAACATCGCACTCTTGGATGTGTTGGAGTACGTCCTCCTTGAGGCCCTTCCATGAGAACCTCTCCCTAATGGCCCTGTAGGTTTTGGTAAAACCCTGATGTCCTGCCAATGGGGAATCATGTGATGCTTGGAGTATCTTCTTCTTGAGCTGAAACCCCTTAGTCAAGAAGATCCGGTCCCTGTAATAGATGATCTCATCGACCACCCTATACCTGTCATTTGCCACCTGCCCATCCAAAACCTCACATGCAAACCGGTCTTTGGAGTACTCTACTAAGAGTCGAGCCCTCCAATCGGTATCCAAGCTCATAAGAGACAACGTGGCTGGAGTACGTGAAAGGACATCTGCTACCACATTGTTCTTACCCTTGACATACTCAATGTCAAAGTCATATGCTTGGATCTTGTTGATCCACTTCTGTTGCCTCTCCTGTAGCTGCTTCTACTCCAAAAAGAACTTGAGGCTGTTGTGATCAGTCCTCACCTTGAACATGTTACCCACCAAATACTATCGGTACTTAGCCAATGCATGCATGATGGCCAGCATCTCCTTGTCATATATAGAATACAAACTCTCGTGCGGAAGGAGCTTCCGGCTCTCAAAGGCTATAGGGCGACCCCCTTGCATCAATATTGCGTCGATCCCCTCTCCCGACACATCACACTCCAAGACAAATGGTTGCGTAAAATCTAGCAACGCAAGCACTGGGCAGCTGCTCATAACCTCCTTGAGTCTGTCAAAGGCTCGATGCGTTGTATCTGACCAACTGAATGCCCCCTTCTTCGTCAAATCTGTTAGGGGTGCAGCAAGCTGTGAGAAACCTTTGACGAACTTCCGGTAGTAAGTGCAAATGCCAATGAATCCTCGAAGTTTCGTCACGTTTCTCGGCTCCATCCATTCCCTGATGGCCATGATCTTCTCCTCGTGGACCCTCACTCCATCCACCCCTATGATGTGTCCCAGATATAGCATCTTCGTCAACCCAAACTCACACTTGGAGAGTTTGGCATAGAACTGCTGCTCTTGTAAGATACGCAAAACTGTCTCAATGTGCTAGAGATGCTCCTCCCAAGTCCTGCTGTAAATGAGAATATCATCGAAGAATACCAACACAAACTCCCTCAAATGACTACGGAAGATGTGATTCATGCGGGACTGAAATGTAGCTGGGGCGTTGGTTAGCCCAAAAGGCATCACCAAGAACTCAAAGTGCCCATAGTGACACCTAAAGGCGGTCTTGGGAATATCTTGCTCCCTCACGTGAATCTGATGGTACCGAGATCTCACATCAATCTTTGAGAAGAATCGCGCTCCCCTCAACTCGTCCATCTACTCATCGATCCTGGGTATAGGGTACCTGTTCTTCAGGTTCTTCTTGTTCAGGGCCCTGTAGTCAATGCACATCCTCAATGTACCGTCCTTCTTCTTCACCAACACCACAGAAGAAGCAAAAGGACTCGTGCTCGGACGAATGTGCCCAAGTGCTAGCAACTCCTGGATAGCCTGCTCAATCTCATCTCGATAGGCCTTAAGGTGTCTATAAGGGGTGGTGATTACTGCCTGTATGCCCTGCTCAAGCTCGATGGTGTGCTCAAACCCCCGATCCGGTGGCTGTCTTGGTGGAATCTCTCCAAACACTATGGCATACCAATCAAGGATGGACTGGATCTCTAGATGTACCATCTGCCCTATAGTCCCTACCTCTGATGCACGCAATTCCACTGCCCACTCTATGTCTCCCTTCCAAAAGACTGCCTCCATCCGATGAGCCGACACAGTCTGAGGCGGATATGTGTGTTGTCCCCGTATCTTCTCATGCCTCCCTGTCTTCTCATCATCCCACTCCATCTCTAAGATCTTCCAATCCGTCGTGACCTTCCCTAGAGTGATAAGCCACTGAACACCCAGTATCATGTTGGTGTCAGGGATATCGACCACGAAAAAGTGGTCAGTCAATGTGTAGGTGCCCATCGTCACTGAAAGCTCTGGAACATATCGAGCACACGTCATGGTCTGATCTCCTGGGACCAAAACTGAAAACCCATCGAAGCTCTCTATCTGAATACCTTTGCGCTCAACCATCTGTGCATCGATGAAGTTGTGGGTTGCCCCACTTTCAACCAAAACTGATACCCACTGGCCACGTACTGTCCCTCGTACGCGTAGCGTCAGATACTTGGGAACTCCTCACAATGCTGCAAGGGCCACTCCGGTAGGTGCAAAAGATGCACCACCTGCTGCTAGCGGTGGAGGAAAGGTCCCTGTATGGCATGGCTATCTCCTGCCTCCACATCATCCTCGTCATCCTCTTCTCCACTGCTCTTGGAGAAGACCTCAAAAAATGTGCTTTACCAGCAGCACATCTATGCCCTGGTGCCCACGGCTCCTGACATGTGAAGCACAACCGCTTCTTCTTCAGCTCCCTCTTGACATCATCCTCGATCTGCACTCGTCTTGGATTCCCCTTTGGAGGTGGAATCCTCACATCCTTCCCCTTAGACTAAAAAGGTTGTCTTTGAGGGTAAGGTGTCCGGGTCCTGGGTAAGACATCCTGTAAGTCCCGGGTCCTGCTGATAGTGTCCTGGAGTGTGGCTGGTTTAGTGGATTAGACTAAACCCCAAAGTGGCTCTGCTAACCCCTCAACATACATATAGACCCTCCGTGTCGTGGATAGGTCTGTCACCATCACGGAGACCCTCAAGAAATCTGCAATGTAGGTCTCTGGGCTCCATGTCTATTTGAGCCTCGTCAGCTCAACAAAAGTTGCTCTGAATCCCTCCGATCAAATCGCTCCATCAATATTCTGGTAAACTCGGCATATGTCGTCACTGTGGAATGCCCCAGTGTAACCATCCCATGAAACCACCAATCCTGGGCCTCGCCATCCAAATGCAATGTTGCCACCTTGATGGCCTTTGCCTCCGGCATCTGGTTAAGCTGGAAATAAATGTCCAGCTTCTCCACCCAAGACTTTGTTGAACTGTTTGATGAGCCATCAAACATAGGCAAGTGAAATCTACTCGCTGCACGGTGGGTGTCGCCATCATGGTAATGTCGATAACCTCTGTGATGGTCGCGGGGTCTGCTATCTCGCTAGAGCTGAACAAAATCTCTAAATGAGAGGGCTTCCCTGAACTCTTGCCCATAGGCCTGGTACTCTGCAAAATAATCGCCCATATGCCTGGGCTCTGCCTCCTGCTGGGCTATGGCCCCCGTGTCTGCTCCTAAGAAAGTGGGCATGGTAGAGCATGTAGGGGCATGTGAGGCCACCTGCTGCGCACTATCACGCTGCTCTAGCAAGTGATGGGATGCACCTGATCCCTCACCAATCTAAAAGACTCGTGGGCTCTCACGCTGTCTGGCCTCTACTGCCGTGAATCTCTGCCCCAGTGCCCCATCACCTCAATCTGCCTCGACAGATCTTGCACTGATTTGAGGAGCATATCTGCAAATCTCTTCCCGTCCTCGTCAGCCATCTATTCTGTGTCCACTACTGGCTCTCTCTGTTCTGCGTCTACCACAGGCTCCTCCTGTTCTGTGCCCACCACAAGAACACAGTCTCCCTCCCTGTAGGTATTCTCCAACCAAAAATATAAGAAGATACAAGAAATGCAGCGAGAAAATGCTAAGCCATTTTATTATACTGAGCAGTAAAATGAGTACAAGAGGTGATCAAACAGATGGCACCTTGACTTGCACAAGGCAAGAATACTCTCAGAATGACAAGAATGACCTCTCTGCGTGGATGTTGCTGCTGTGCTGTTGCTGCTGCTAGGGAACAAATGATGATTTGGCACTGTTCCCCTCCTTGGAAAAAGCTGAAACTCTAGATTTGGGCTCTACTCAAGAAACCCAGAAAACCCAGAAAGCTTTCTTGGAATGGTCGACCCTGAAAAACACCCCCTTGGGGCTCTGTGCAGTTCCTCAATGTCCTGCGCTGCCACTGAAGAAAACCCCTCTAAACTCTGCCTGAAACAGACTGAAACCCTGCCAAAAATCCTCCAATGAGACAAGAGCTAGACCCCTGCTCAATCTCCCAGCATAAATCCACCTACAAAACCCCCAATCCAGCACTACAACCAAAAGAACTACGTCCCTCTCCAAGTGCTGCACAGTACTCCAAAAAGCTGATGAAACTGCTGCTGAAATGATAATAAAACTACTGCTGAAATACCAATGGAAATACCTTGCCTGAGCAGGCACTCGAAGTCCCCCAGGGCTAAGGGTGAGATCTCCGAACGGAGACACTCAATGCACTAAACAGTGTTGCAGACTAGCTAAAACAGCCAGCGTGCTCAGAAGTCGAAACGACTAGCTCAAAATGCACATAACTGAATGATCCAAAATGAGGGGGCTCCTATCTATTTTATAGCCTCTGCCTCTCACAATCCCTAGGCTCACCTCCTCTTGAATTCCCCTCTTGCCACGTGTTTTTTTCCTCCTGCGTAGTTCCTCCATGTGTCTGCGTGGGCTCCATTTCTGCCTCCCCCTTTGGCCCCCTTGGCTCCCCTTTAAGTCACAACGTTGTGCTACCTAGGAAGTGACTTTTTATTCTAAAGTGAGTTATGTTCCCCCTTCCTCACTTTTTATTTACAAATATCTATAGAAGGCAAAAATTGAACAAAATCGAATATTCCAATTAGCCATAGCTAATTAGGAATATTACAACACTAGAGTATCACACCGCTCAATGAGATGCCTCTATCAATCTTGTGTTGCTATATGGTATCTCTTCTCCCACTCATTAGCCTTGCTTTTATAACTTTACATTGAGCTAACTCCCTAACTCTAATCTCCAAAGTAATTGACGGCTAAGATTAGATCTCACCTCACTTGAGATTAAGGGATGAAATTAGAAAATAATTACCAAAGTACTTATTTCACTTTTCCTAAGTTAATTTTAGCTCTATTAGCCAACATAATAATTATGTGTTTTTTCTATGTTAGACTTAGGCTAAGTTACAAATGCAACTTGCTCACACTAGAGCAAGTGTCTAAGAAAATCTTGGGTGACTCCTGCATGCCTAGACACCTAGGGCTGTGTAGAAGTACCTACCCAAGTTACAAACATCAACAGAATATAGAATCCAATCAAATTTTATTAATAAGAAAATTTGAAACACACCAAATTAGCCAGTACCAGAACTCCTCGTTATCCTTCTTGAAATAAAAGAGAACATAGATCTGCAAAATATGATGAAGCATGTACACTTGCACATTACCTGTATTCACAAGCCCACTAGCACGCAAGGAAGACTCCACTCTCCTAAGAACTACCAATGTCCGTTGGTAACTGCTTTGCTTTGCCTGTTTCATGCATTTCAGTATGAGTATTGTGATATGAAAAAATTTACCAACTAACAAAAGGGAGAAAATACCAATCATTAGCAGCTTATGTCTCTTGAGTGATAAAAAAAAAAAAGAAAAAAAAAAAAAACATGTTCAAAATCTTAAGTTCATTTGCATTTTAGCAAATAAAATTGTGTTCCCAATTTTGAAAAATGGGAAACAGGAAACACCAGGCAATGAGTTCCCAGGGTATACAAAGGAGAGGAAACATTGGATAGGTGTTGTAGGAATCTGCCGGAAATGGAGAAGATATGCCAGGAAATATTTATCAGCAATGAGTAAAAAAATTTAAGTAAATCTTTCATCTGTCCCCTGGTACTACTAGCATTGTCCTTCAACTCTGATGATTTCTTTATTTATTTTAGTTTTTCATGTTTTAGACATATTGTTTTGGTCTATAGTGGATTGTCCTTCAACTCTGATGATTTCTTTATTTATTTTAGTTTTTCATGTTTTAGACATGTTGTTATGGTCTATAGTGGATTAAGGTAAGGTTAAAAAGCCACTCTCTTTCTGTTTTTTTCTGGCCTTTTGTTCTATATTTTAAACAAAAAAAGTTAAAAAGAAAAGGCAAGATCTCTGGAAAGTAACACCAATTTCTAGAAACAGTTGAGAAATGGTCTTAGCAGTCTCTAGAAATGGCCAGAAACTGCTTACGTTTTTCCCACCTTCTGGAAATATCTCAGGAACACAACCTGGAGTGACATGAAATGATTTCAAGAATTCACTGAAATAAAATATAATATGTAACGACACGATCTCTGTTTTGTTGACACAAATAATACTAGCAAAAGAATATCCTTTATAGGCTGAGAAGATGGTATTGTAAGAGTCCCACTTTAGGATTTCATCCCTTTTTATTGTTAACTTTTCAGTACAAGGTAAACATTTGTCCACTTTAGTAATTTATCCTACAACTGAAACTGAAATGTTAGGAAACATCTATCAAAACTTCACATCTGGAATGACAAAAACATAGGATTGATAAAACTTAAAAGTACAAACACTGCATATCACGAGATTAGATCAATCCAGCACAAAACACAGAATAGATTTACAAAGCATGAAATCTGGAAATCCAGGACAGCATACTAAATTTTGTAGTAGCAAACACATATTTCTCTATTAATCTGAAAAAAAAAAATTACAACAGCATGTATATACTATCATCGACTCTCACAGAAACTCTCATCGACTCTCACTACAAAACTCATTTACTACTTGGATAAGTACACCCTGCTCTATGAATAGCTCAAGAGTAGTGAACCCAGAATGTCTTAAATCCAGAATCTTGTCCCTATACGGAGGGGATACTTGGAGTGAAATCATTTTACTTGAAAAATTTAGAGTGAAGATAGCAAGAAGAGCTGCGGTCCCATAGTTGCGGGGGAGCGCCCCCCCCCCCTTCGAACCCGCTCCCGAAGCGCGCTCCGGGCGGAAGCGACTTGGGAGCGCGCTCCCTAAATTGCTCCCGGACGGGAGCGATTTTCGGGAGCGCGCTCCCTACCAAAAAAATTTCGCTCCCTGCCGATTTCAGGAGCGGCTTAGGGAGCGGCCGCTCCGTCGCTCCCGGAGCGATTTTTAAAGCCCGAGAGCAATCGGGGAGCGATCGCTCCCGATCGCTCCCGGGCTTTAAAAAATCGCTCCGAGAGCAATTTTGAGCTGGCCGGGAGCGGGTCGGCGGAAAAAAATTCCGCGGACCCGAGAAAACCAAAATTT
>APFE030938586.1:279665-303590 GCA_000404065.3 Pinus taeda
CTTCTGAAAATGGTCGCTCCCGCTCCCGCTTCCGCTCCCGCTCCCCGCTTCCGCTCCCGCTCCCAAGTAACATAGTGCGGTCCTTCAATTAAGCTCTTCTAATATCATCATTCAAAAAGTCCTGATGATGGATCCCGGTTGGGATTTGAAATGTTGACGGAAAATGGTTTTTCCTGTGGATTCTCCGGTAACTAAGTCAAAAGATATAAACCACAGATGTCTTAAATCCAGAATCTTGTCCCTATACAGAGGGCATACTTGGAGTGAAATCATTTTACTCTAAAATCTAGAGTGAAGATAGCAAGAAGAGCTGTGGTCCTTCAATTAAGCTCTTCTAATATCATCATTCAAAAAGCCCTGATGATGGATCCCGGTTGGGATTTGAAACATTGATGAAAAATGGTTTTTACTATGGATTCTCCGGTAACTAAGTCAAAACATATAAACCACAGATGTCTTAAATCCATAACCCTAAATGCTCATGCATGCATCTCATGTGCATGGAATACATGCACTATGCATGAATTGCGACTCCCAAAATCGCGCATGCCATGCATGACTTGAACTCCAAGACTATTACACCACATGCAAGAGTGTAACTCCAAGATTAAGTGGGCCATGCATGAATGGAACTCCTGGAATGGTACACAACATGCGAGAGCCGAAATCCAAGAATAACTGTGCAATGCATGAAGAAATTTCTCCCAGGATAGTGCACCATGTGCAAGAATTAACTGCGACAATAATTGTGCCTCACATGCCTAGGTAAATGTACCCTACTAAGAATAACATAAAAAGGTTTACAAAAACCAACTCACCTACACGATAAACTATTCAACAATTGCACCCTCTATCTCTAACAAAAATCAAGTGCTCTAGCAAAACAAGGGAGAATGCAAAAGGAGCAACCAGGCAACTATCAAATTTCTATCTTAACAAATGCTTTGAAGATTGAAGTCATCTTGATATCAACTACAAGGAGATCAACAAATCAAGGAAAGTTCAAACACAACAACAAGGATGAAACAAACATAAGGTTGACACTAAAGTTGAAGCGAAGATATTAATTTATGGTCATATTTGTGACATGTTACTGCAAAATCTAGCAACCCTAATGCAAAGCCTTAGTAGCTAGGTCTAGATCTGAGGCCAACAAGAGATCAGCTACCACAATCACCTCAGCAGCCTTTCTCCATCTATTTGGTGGTATCTGAACCACAAGGGAAGCTTCCCTATATATATCACCTAAGGATATTCAATAAGAAGGGTTTCAGGTGATGGATAAGGTATAATGACTAGGATAGGCTATTGGCCAAGCCTAGAGGGATTAGATAATCTTTCCCAAAATACACACACTTTGTCCCTAAACCACTTCAGTAAATTCGATAATCTTTCCCAAAATACATACACTTTGTCCCTAAACCACTTGAGTTAAAATTTGATAGATTTTCAATGATTGGGCATGCAATGTCATATAACAACCAGAAGAAATAACCTTACAATGATAAATCAACAAAGGATCAAGACTATTAAATAGATATGCAAGCTGTAGGGTTTGCAATTGAGTTTTTATGGTTGTGTTATCGCCCAATTTAGCAGGGATTCGAGGTTCCTAAGGGACTACTACTAGATCAATTGGCAACAATGGCATAAAGACCCACTATCACCTCAGCGACTGTCCCTTGTGTTGAAAAATCAATGCTAGTAGTAATTAGCATTTGATTTCTTCTTCTTGATAATTACTTGTGAATTATGTTGCCTTCTTTCACTTCTTTATTATATTATGTTTCATCAAGCAATTACCAATTTATGTATATATGAAGATCACAAGGACAAGAGACACAAGATGTAGGCGGACAGCTAGGGAAAAAAACACTTAAGGGGAAAACCCAATCAGAACTCTTCCTTCAGTAGATTCAAAGACAAGATGAGATAGTCCCAGACTCTTTGACCCATATACACAGACTTCCTCCAATCACCAAGTCATCCCTTCCTTCTTCTCCAAGTGATAATCTTTCAGTAGCAGCTTCGACCTAGAGTTTCGACCTTGCAGCAGCAGAATTTCGCCCACCCTAGGAGCAAAACTTCGACCCGACAACAGAACTTCGACCTGCAGTAGAATTCAAAATTTCAGCCCCAGCAATAGCCCAGTAACTTTGCATGTGTGAGAGAAAAATAGCCCAAAACTTCGATTTTGTCTTCTCTTGCAATCTTCTTCCTTCTTTAGAAACTTTGGACTTTTTCTGCCTCTCTTTCTTGTGTATTGAACTTGTTGAGTGAGTGATACAAATGGATCGAACTACCTCTCTATATATAGCCTCTTCTGTGGGTCGAATTGCCCTAATGTAGGCTGACTTCATCAGGATAGGGCCGACTTGGTGTGGAGGTGTCAAATGACCTATTTTACTCAAAAATAATTATTTTCACATGATACAAAAGCCCAAGAAGGGTCTCATAAAATTGACAATGACTCTATTGACTCAATATAAAACCTAGAAGCCTACAATGGAGGATTTGACCTAAAAATGATGACCCAAACATGAAACACATGCTTTAATAAGTCATTTTTATTAATAATAAAATTTCTTTTGACAAATAAATTACATTATACAATTATGAAGACCAAACCTAGTTACATTCTCCAAGACTCCCTCTTAACTAGGGAGATATTCATACACATATATACAAGTACATGGAAGTTCTCAAAAACACATGAACTACAAAGAGTTTAGGCACACTCATTGCCACGGACTAGATACCTAACCACGGTTATCTATCTAGGAGAGACTAAGATGGACTAAAGTTTTCAACCAATCTAGGTACCATCAAGCTTACTAACTAACCATCAACCTAAGGATCTAGGTGTGTATCCAAGGTCAGAGCTTCAAGACCAACGCCACCCTCCCTCTTCAGGATCAGGACATCAAATACACATAGGTCAGTGAGATGTCCTCCCAAGCATCCGCAATTAGATGCTCCATCTCTCCTTATCAACCAAAACTGCAATGTCAACCAATCCAAGCATGCTTCTAAAATACTCAAACTTCTTATTTGGAAGAGACTTCGTGAGCACATCAGCTACCTATTCATCTGTCAGAATATATTGTAGCTTTACGACCCCATCTTGTACCAAACTCCTAATATAGTGGTACTTGTTGTTGATATGCTTTGTCCTTGCATGGAATACAGGGTCTTCGAACATCTTGATAATAATTTGATTATCACAATTTATTATTGTAGGATCTAGAGGCTTTCCAAATAAATCTGACAAGAGTTTTCTTAACCAAACAGCTTCCTTTCCTACTTCACATGCAGCAACGTATTCGACTTCAGCACTACTTAACGCAACAGGATCTTGTTTCCTACTCATTCACGAAATCATTGCAGATCCTAAACTGAAACATCCACTGGTAGTGCTTCTTCCATCAGTCTCACTGCCACCCAAATCTGAATTTGTAAAACCTGTCAACTTAACTTCCTTTCCATCATACTTTAGATAGTGATGTATAGTGCCACAAAGATATCTAAGAATATGCTTAGCAATTATCAAATTCATAGTTGCAGGAACCGTCCCTCCCCCCCCAAGGATCAAGAGAAAGAACCGCGTCTCGAATGGATTTGCCACTGATCCTCTAGCAGAACAGCGGATCCGAAAAATTGGATCCGCGGTTCCGCCATTTTTTGGCGATTCCTGTAAAATCGGATCTGCGAGGGTCCGATCCGTGGTTCTGACTGCCCAATCCTCGAATCCGTGAAGGTTCAGCTGTGTATCTGTCGTGGATCGCGAGCGGATCGGAGAGAAGTTGGACGGTTCCACAAGGCTTTTTTTGTTTTTTTGTTTTTTGGAAATTGTGAATTATGTGAGGAACTATGCTTCCTGAATCCTCCCAAGGTGCCCCTTGATGCTCCCTAGACACTTCTTAGATGCTCCCTAATGGTAATGTTAAATTCTTAAAGTAAAAGTGACATTCTCTTTTATCTTTCATTTTCATCCTTTTACTTAAATTTTTAACATTACCATGAAATGACTCAGGATGTTTGAGAGTGGTTCCAATCTCATCAGAGTTCATATGGAGAAAATAGAACTTTATATCCCATTCAAAATTCAGCAGACTTAAGAGTTTTCAAGATCAATGGGATTGTTTCGTTTCATTGGATTAATCATGTATGAGGGCAAGTGATTGGCATTTAAACAAGAGCACCGAGCCCTATATGTACCCTAGTGTTCATGTTGTTGATTGTTGACTCCTTTATCATGGCCTTAGAAAAAACTTACCCTTCACTCAAGTCAAAATCACTGATTAAGCATGCTAAGCTTTCTCTACCATATTATAAGGCTTGGATTGAGCCATTTGACCAAATTGGGCAATGTTGACTAATATCCCTAGAGAATCGAAGTAGAGGTAAAGGCTAGACAAGAGAAGAGGAATCTAGATTCTAGATGGTTGATGCTCAAATAATTAATCATTGATGTACAATGGATGCCATATCTATCTTGATTTATGTAAAAATATGCATGTTTTCCTGTCTTTTACAACTAATTTGGTATTTTGGATGTTTTTTTAATATAAATGCAAAAAAATATATAAATATATATATAGTAAACACTTCCGAGATGCTTCACTTCCTAGATTTTTGGAAAATGACACTTTCGCAGATCCGCTTCCAAAAAATGTCCCTGATTCGTCTAACATTGATCCAGTGGTCATGATGAGGCTCCAACTGAAATTGACTAAGAATATTTACAGCAAAACATATATCAGGTCTTGTATTTACCAAGTACATTAGAAAGCCCACCAAGTTACGATAGCTAGTGGGATCGACAGGACTGGAGTCAGAGCTTCTCAACTTCTTGAGATTAGTCATCATCGGAGTAGCCATAGGCTTGGAATCCATCATACCGAATTTCTGTAAAATCTTGATTGTATTTGCCTTGACGCAGATATATTTATCCAGGTTTCTGCTAGACTTCCAAACCCAACTAATAGTGCATAAGTCACACATCTTTTATTTCGAATTCAGCTGCCAGCATCTTCTTGCATTCTCGTATCTTGCTCTTCACACCTGTAATAAATAAATCATCTACATAAAGTAGTATAATGATTGGTTCATTGTTCACTAGATGTAGAGATTTGGATCTACATAACTTTTGGCGAACCCAATTCTTAGGAGATATGCATCCATCCTTGCCTACCATGCCCTAGGAGCTTGCTTTAAGCCATATAAGGCTTTCTTAAGTCTGCAAACATGTGTGGCCTTACTATTTATTTCAAAGCCTTCCGGTTGTTCAATGTATACTTCTTCATCAATGGTCCTATTCAGAAATGTTGTTTTTACGTCTGTTTGATAAATATTTCATCCCATTGTAGTAGCTAGTGAAACCAACGACCTTATAGTACTATATCTAGCACTAGGTGCAAAGGTTTCTTCATAGTATATACCTTCCTTTTGAGAGAAACCCCTTGCAACAAATCTAGCTTAATATTTATCTATACTCCCATCAATAACATGTTTGATTTTGTAAATCCATTTTGAAGTGACAATTGATTTGTCACTTGGCCTGGGAACGACTTCCTAGACTCCATTCTTCATGATAGATTGATATTCTTCTTGCATCGCCTTCTTCCATTCTTCTTGATGAGCAGTGTCTTCAAATGTAGTTGGTTCAGTTTCTATCAATTTTATCATGTATGTTGTATATCTTGAATATCTTTTTGGTCTTTTGCTTTCTCTAAAAGTTCCTTTAGCATTTCCATGTCCTTTGGCATCTTCAAGAGTAGCTTTCAACCAATTTGGCCTCTCCCTTGTTTCAAGTATGATCATAGGTTGAATCGGTTCACTTGGTCCTTCAACTTCTTCTTCTTGGTTTGGAGTTGTCTTATCATGATGTTCTTCTTCTTCAAATAGTGGTGTATCTTCATCATCATAACCAACTGGAATGTCCTTGGATCCCTTGTAGGCATTATTCTCATCAAATATAACATCCCTTCTTACTTCAATTCGTCTTCCTTCCTTAATGTAGATTCTATATGCCTTTGAGAAAGACTGTAGCCAACAAAGATCCCTTTAATGCTTGTAGAATCTAGTTTCTTTCGCTTGTCCTTTGGAACATCGATGTATGCGGGACACCCAAAGATTCGAAGATGGTCCACACATGGCTTCTTTCCTATGAATGCTTCTTTAGGTGTCATATTCTCAAGAATTCTATGAGGACTTCTATTTTGTATATATATTGTTGTCATAGTTGCTTCACCCCATAGAAACTTTGGAAGGTCTTGATCAAATATCATAGTTCATATCCATTCTTCAATTGTTCTATTTTTCCTTTCTGCAACTCCATTTTGTTCGAGATTGTAGGGAACAATGAGCTCCCTCTTAATACCTTCTTCTTTACAATATGTAGCCAATTGTTTTGAAGTGTATTCACCACCATTGTCGAATCTCAATGTCTTTATATTTCTTTCGGTTAAGGTCTCCACTTTAGATCTAAACTCCTTGAATTTTTTAAATACTTCATCCTTTGTCTTGAGAAGGTAGAGCCATGTCTTTCTAGAGTGATCAGCAATGAAGGTCACATAATAAAGATGGCCTCCAAGTGATTTGTTAGACATAGGCCCACACACATCAGAATGAATGAGGTCTAATATTTCTTTAGACATTGTATCGCTACTTGTGAAAGGATTCCTTGTATTCTTTCCAAAAGCACATCCCTTACATATTCCTTCACGATCTTCCTCGATGTTAGGGATGCCATTTACCATTTGATTGAGAAGGGGAATGAGCTTGTAGTGTATGTGCCCATATCTTCTATGCCATAGTTTGATAGGATTGATTTCCATGTGAACTAGGGCTTGAGGAGATAGTGTTATAACTCTATATAGTCTTCCTTCATGAACTCCAATAACCTTCGCCTTTTCAATCCTTGAATCCTTTCCCCAAACCAAGACTTTACCATCTACAAAGGCAACCCTATCTCCTTTATCTTCTAAACAAGAAATTGAAAGTAAATTCTTTTTCAAGCCTAGAACATAGAGTATATTGTTGAGGTGTAGTTTTGCTCCATTTTCCAGCTTCAGAGATGTAGATACAAGGCCCTTGACTACATAACTATTGTTGTCTCCTAGCTCCACTGCATGAGATGAGTGTTCCTTTGATAGAGTATGAAGTTGTCCGCTTTCTCCTGCCATGTGTCTTGATGCCCCACTATCAATGATCCATGCATTGTCATCATCAAGAGTACCTGTAAGTGCAGACAAGAAGCCTTCGCTTTTGACCTTCTTAGATAAGTTGTAGATGATCCTTCCAATCCAGCCTCTTGCAATTCTTATGATATTGAACCCCATCCTCAACTAACTTGTTATAGAGGGAGTAGCCTTCTTTTTCATGCCAACAAAGTGATCTCCAACCTTTTTCAACCTTAGCTCTGATACCATGTTGAGAAATCAATGCTAGTAGTAATTAGGTTTTGATTTCTTCTTCTTGATAATTACTTGTGAATTATGTTGGCTTCTTTTACTTATTTATTATATTATGTTTCATCAAGCAATTACCAATTTATGTGTATATGAAGATCACAAGAACAAGAGACATGAGATGTAGGTGGACAGCCACAGCAAAACCCTTATAAGGGGAAACCCAGTCAGAATTGTTCCTTCAATAGATTCAAAGACAATATGAGATAGTCGAAGACTCTTTGATCTAGATTCTAGACACAAACTTCCTCCAATCACCAAGTCAACCCTTCCTTCTTCTCCAAGTGATAGTCTTTCAACAGTAGCTTCGACCTAGAGTTTCAACCTTGCAACAACAGAATTTTGACCTCCCAAGTGGCAAAACTTCGATCCAACAGCAAAACTTCGACCTGCAGCAGAATTCAGAATTTTCGTCGTAGCACTAGCCCAGAAAGTTAGCACGTGTGAGAGAAAAATAGCCCAAAACTTCAATTTTGTCTTCTCTTGCAATCTTCTTCCTTCTCTAGCAACTTCACACTTTTTTTGCCTCTCTTTCTTGTGTATCGAACTTGTTGAGTGAGTGATACAAATGGATCAAACTTCCTCTCTATATATAACCTCTTCTGTGGGTCGAATTGCCCTAATGTAGGCCGACTTCATCAAGATACGGCCGACTTGGTGTGGAGGTGTCAAATGACCTATTTTGTGAGACCCAGAGTTCATAATTGACAATTTTTAATGATATTAAAGTTCTAAAAGCAGTTGGTGAAACCCTAAATTGGGAATTTAACATGGTATAATTAATACAATTTTCAGAATACACTACTCTGCAATATATGTACAGAATTTATCAATTTTACAATTGAGTACCGACCTAGGGCTCTGTGGTTGAAGGTGTCTCTGCTTTGTCATGGTTCTCACTCCCGCTCCTGTCACCAAAATGACCAAAACCTCCCTGCCAAAGCACAACTTCAGTACCCAGCTCCAAAGTACTTCAAATTAGAGGTACTCTGGCCCCCGTGCCCAAAATTTCAAGAACAATTGAGCTCAGACTTCCTTCTATCAGTGACATGGAATTTCCTCCTCTCTATAATTCCTCCTTTCTGTCATGGCCTTCTTCAATCCCTTATATCTTTAATTCCACCGTCTTCCAACCTTCTTGTTGTCTGCCTCCTTCCTCCACCGCTTCCTATTTCTTTCGTTGTCATCCTCCTAACACCTTCTCGAAACTTCTTTCTTTTGGATGGAGGCGATGCTTAATTTAAATCAATCATTTGAAATAATTTATTTACTTTTAGCTCTTATTCGTATTTTATTAAATTTTAGTTTCTAAAGTTGTTTTAATTCATATATTTAAATAAATACTTTATTTAACATTTAATTAAATTCTTTTATTACTATAATTAATTATAAATTAATAAATTTTAATTTATATCTTCTCATTATATATATATATATATATATATATATATATATATATTTGATTTAAAAGATAGTCATATATATAGTTCTATCAGGGTGGTACATATATCAATGCCCCACTTGGTATATTTATTATATACCGGTGAGTTTAGGAATTTATTTTGATAGTCAAATCATCCACCTAAACTTAAACTTTTTCAATATTAGCACATAAGTATAGTAGTGCAATACATGTGGTTCACGGATATGTAGCTATCATATGGATGTCCCGTGTGTATGCTAATATTCACATTTTGTTTATAATTGTAGGCGGGTCATTACAGATCTAACTCGAAAATAATTATTTTTACATGATACAAAAGCCCAAGAAGGGTCTAATAAAATTGACAATGACTCTATTGACTCAATATAAAACCTAGAAGCCTACAATGGAGGCTTTAACCTAAAAATGATGACCCAAGCTTGAAACCCATGCTTGAAAAAGTCATTTTTATTAATAATAAAATTTCTTTTGACAAATAAATTACATTATACAATTATGAAGACCGAACCTAGTTACATTCTTCAACATCCTACTCTTCACGGACTTTCATCGATGGGAGGAGCCTCGGTATGAGGGAAATCACTATGAATGGTAAGTCAATGATGAGATAAATAGTGATTTTAAGAGCCCATTCATTGGAGAGACTCAAATTATGGGGATTCTTTGCTTTAGAAGCAAGGTGTGGGGCTCTCCAAGAAAGGCTCAAAGGAGGCCTAGACCTAGAGAATAGAGATATTCCTTGATAAGGTAAGCCCTAGACCTAAGATACCTAAGAGAAGAGGGTCTTCTAAAGTAGCCTTGTAAGATAGGTAGTGATGAAGGTATGGGACCAGAAAGAAGCTCGAGAGGACCCAAGCAAGACCTAGGGTTTGTTGAGAAATCTAGGGCATCAATAGTTAGGTGATTTCTCTACTTATGATAATTACTTGTGATAGACTTCTGCTTCTTGATTATGATCTTCTCTTTCTTCTAATTATTATTATGTTCTTTTCATCAAGACAATTACCATATCATCAACAATAAAGAGACAAGAGACATAGTATATAGGCTTGTCATCTAGGGCCAAACCCTCTCACTCTTTGAGAGGAAAACCTAAACGAAATTCTTCTTATAGCTCTTAAATTGACGAACACCAAGACCATGACAAAGACCCTTGACACTAGAGTCCTCCCAAGACCAAGTCACTAGCCTCCACTCGAACGCAGCTCTTCCTCTTCTCCTTCTCGTCTTTCCTCGGAATCTCAGTCTCTTCTTGTAGGTTTGCAACCCTACCACAACAACCCTAGATCACTTTCGCTTCCTTGAATAGTCTCTTTAAGAGAGACTTATTGCACTTCTACTCGGCTCCTTCTAGCGAGGTCTTCTACCCAAACAAGATCACCTCAATGTAGTTGCAATCCTTCGACCTTCTCTAGACACCTTCGGATTTGCTACCTTCACACATGGGAAGACAAAATAGCGCAAAACAGTCACAATTATTTTTGCTAACCTTCCTTCTTGCTGCACTAATATAGAGGCTCCTTCTACTATCATTTTTGCACTTCTTTGTAGACTTGTTCCCCCGAATTCCTTGTCTCCAAAAGAGGACAATAACTTGTATATATAGATGTTAGTCATGATTGTTTAGGCCGACATGTTCTTTGGAGAAGGCCGACTTCATCTTCTAGAATAATCTCTTTGTTGTAGGCCGACTTGATGAGGGCTATTGACAAGGTCTTGGAGGATGACTTTACATAGGCAAGTATGACTCATTACAATGTGTAACATGTCTTCATTACATGACAATGACTCTTTAGACTTATATGACTAGATGACAAAAATTCCTAAGGGCTCTCAATGGGAGCCTATACTAAAAATAAAATCTCTTGCTCATGAAACGCACGATGCAAGCATTTCAATAATTTTATTTTTCTTCTTTACATCTCTTACATAAAATCATAATTACATGTCATTATGAAGACCAAACCTAGTTACACTTTTCAACACTCTCTCTTAACTATGGAGGTATTCGTAATGGTACTTGGTCATTCTCAATCTGAAGAATTTCTCATAAGAATAATTGGATTAGTAACCCATTTGTTTAGCATCATATCAAATAGCATTGTTACATAGCAAGGCCTTGACTAACAGCTCTATCTCTCCACAAGATTTGAGCTCAATGCTGGCGAGACCAATCATTTATAGACACTCTCATCATTGTCTCTCTCGGAACATACCCTACCCAGGTTCTCAAGATGCATTCCATAAGGACTATTATCTTGGACTCCCTAGCACTCAAAGAATATCAGTCCTCCACGACTACTCTTATCTTGAATGCCCTATCTCATCCTCAAAGAGTATCGGATGCCAAATGATTACCCAATCCTCTCATTCTGTCTTCCCAATTGAAGACCAGAATGATGTGTCTATCTCTCCCTCTTAATTAGGGACAACATATCTATTCCAATAAAGGAATATACTCATTCCTACAGAAGGAATGTACCTAAGCTCCCTCTTGGCTTAAGAATTTCCAAGTTTCTTCCAAATAAAAAACTTGTTTCCATGCTCCCTCTTAATTATGGACCTTTGATGTCATGAATTTTCTTTGTCTCCGAGTCTTAATCTTTTGGGGACTTTTTCATAGGGCACAAATCATGCATCACTTTCATCCATGAGTCAGTCATGTCATCGTTCCTTTCATTAGAAAGTGATCTATCAGTCTACATTTGGCATTGCTTCAAGTTATGCTACCTTCATCATGTTTTCTTTTCCGAAAGGATCTTGCATCTTGGAAGATATCCACAGCTCTTCCTTTTGGTAGCCTTCCGTAAGCCCATCCAGATACTAGTTCATAAATAAGAAATGAACACTTAAATCATAATTACCTTTGTGATGGTCATTTATCATGACATCTTCCTGTAGGCATCAGCATCCAACATACATGTTGACACATCTCCTAAAGAAATGTGTTTTCAAGGATCTCTATCTTTTCCAAACTTCCATCAAAGTCTTCATGTCTTTTTGGGAGATATCATAGTTAAATCTTCTTGGTCTTTCGGATGTTGACTGCTTTTAGCATTATTGCTTATTCCACAATCTCTTCCTTTCTTTCTTCACATATTTCATTCCCAAGAACTTCCAATTAGAGTTCCTCAATTGTAGTTAGTTCCCTCATATTCCATATGAAGACATATTATGTTGATTTCATCTAGTAAATATGTGATCTATGCATTCCTGCATCCAAGGAGGAGATCCTTTCTCTAATCATGCTTCTCAAGATAGAACATTGATCCATGTTGTCTGCAATCATATGACATGACTTCCATAATACCACCTGTGAGCATACATACCTCATCTTTCCTTTGGGTCATCCAGACTTCCTACAGCAGCTTTCTCTGAATGAAGGAGCTCCATTGACCTGCTTCCCTGTTATGTCATTATGCCATCATCCCATGAATTCCACAAGTTTGGAATTCTTGATGGAACATTTGTCTCTCCTCATGATCGGTGAACCTTACAATGAAGATTCCATCAGATAATCTGAAGGATCTTGCATATGCTATCCAGCAAATGTTATCTTATTGACTAATGTATGATGAGCCTTATCCTAGATGACTTCTTCCTTTTTTCATAAGTATCTTTTGAGCTTTCAATGAGGTTTCCAAGAGCTATACCCTACATAGCTATAGATTTTGACCCAGACATCTTTCATGTTACCTATGTCATGAGCTCTTATATCTAATGCTTCTACCATGATGTCATTCTCTAATATGATGCATCCTATCTTATTTACAAAGCTTCCTATCTATAATTTACACAACAGAATAATACCTTTTAGTGAAGGAGATTATCTCAATCATAGTAGAGATCTCTCACTTCCTCCTTCTTAGGCTTCTTAATTTCAAGTTCTTCCATTTCTTCGGTAATATGAGCTTCTTCCTTGTTTCTCTTGTTATTGTCCCTTTTAAGTTTAGGACAATCTCTTCTATAGTGCACATATTCTTGATATCCATAGCACTGCACCTTAGCCATGTCCTTCCTTTTCTTTTGAGGACCAAAATTTCCAAACTTACCCTTTCCTTTTGTCATAGCAGCATATGCTTGATTATGTTCATTTGATCCCACATCAGTTTTTACCTTCAGTATGGTTTCTTCGATCTTGCATAATGACCATACATCTTGGAACGAGGTGGCTTCTTTCTTTCCATAAATGCTTGAAGTGAAGTTGCCCCATTCCTCCAATAGTGCATTCAATACTACAATGGTCATTTCTTTGTCAGACATTATTTCACCCAAATTTTGAAGTTGATCTCTTATTTCTTAAAATCCTCATAAAATATGATGCTATTCCTTCTTCCCTTGAGATCTTCAATTTGTAGACTTCTTGTCTTAGAGAGATAACTTCTCTTGCAGTACTTACAAAAAACAACTCTACCAATTTGTCATATATTGTTTTTGAAGTGTCTAATTTTGATATATATGGCATAAGAGAGTCTTTGATGGATTCTATGAGAATCCTTTGGGCCCTCACTTCCCCTTTCATGTATTTAGCAAGTGCTTGAGTATCTTCTTTGGGAGGTTGGGTTCTTGGCCCCTTGATGTGATCCACGACTTCATTCTCAATGATGTTTAGGTATGTTCTTTTCTTCCATGCAAGGAAATTTGAAGGCTAAAGCCCCAACTAATTTGTTGCTCTCCTTACAAAAAGACATTTTGATAGATTCAGATGAAGTCATATACTTACTTGAGTAGATGTTGCTTTCTTCCCTTGCTTCCTTCTAAATTTTGATAGTAGAAGATTATTCCTTAAAGTATTCTTTGATGAGAGAGAACTTGCTTTACGAACCCCTTTTGAAGATGATGAATGAGTGATGATCTCGAAAATGCTTCTAGGGTTTTTGGTCTTTCTTTCTACTTCCTCCTCGATGATGATTCCAAGACTCTTGTTGAAGTAGATTTCTTCGATCTCTTGCTTGGTACTTTGTCTTGCTTTGATCCCTTTCTTGAACCTCGATCCTTATATGTCTTCTTGATTAGATGCCCCTCCTCAATTCTAGCACCTTAGCTCTGATACCATGTTGAGAAACCTAGGGCATCAATAGTTAGGTGGTTTCTCTACTTATGATAATGACTTGTGATAGACTTTTGCTTCTTGATTATGATCTTTTCTTTCTTGTAATTATTATTGTGTTCTTTTCATTAAGACAATTACCATATCATGAACAATAAAGAGACAAGAGACACAGTATATAGGATTGTCAACCAGGGCCAAAACCTCTGACTCTTTAGAAGGAAAACCCAAACAAAATTCTTCTTATAGATCTTCAATTGACAAACACCAAGATCATGACAAAAACCCTTGACACTAGAGTCCTCCCAAGACCAAGTCACTAGCCTCCTCTCCAATGTAGCTCTTCCTCTTCTCCTTCTCGCCTTTCCTCAAAATCTTGATCTCTTCTTGTAGGTCTGCAACCCTACCACAAAAACCCTAGATCACTTTTGCTTCCATGAATAGTCTCCTCAAGAGAGAGACTTATAGCACTTCTACTCGCCTCCTTCTAGCAAGGTCTTCTACCCAAACAAGATCAGCTCAATGTAGCTGCAATCCTTCCACCTTCTCTAAACACCTTTAGATCTACTACCTTCGCACGTGGGAAGACAAAATAGCTCAAAACAATCGCAACTATCTTCGCTAACCTTCCTTCTTGCTACGTTGATATAGAGGCTCCTTCTAATATCTTTTTCACACTTCTATGTAGACTTGTTCAAACGAATTGCTAATCAAGAAGCTAAACGGAGTTAAGGTTATCTAAGGGCATCATTAAGATATCCTCTACAGTGAAGAAATTCATCAAGAAGATCGCAAGCCATCTCAAGAAAAGTATCAAGGAAGCATGTAGTTTCTTATCTTCTTCAAGGAAGGTATCAATCAAAGGAAAAGATGAAGGTCTCTTCTCGGCTCTCTCTGGCACATTCCAAGATGAAGACATTTGGGTGATTGATAGTGGTGCATCAAGGCACATGATTGACCACTCTAATCGATTGAAGACCTTATCAAAAGGAAAATCCTCTTATTCAGTGGAACTTGGAGATAACAAGAGCTATCTCATGAAAGGTATTGGATCAACCTCCATAAAGCTGGAAGATGGAAGCAACATTCACCTCAACAACATTTTATTTGTTCCAAGTTTACATAAAAACTTACTTTCCATTTCAGGTCAAGAAGATAAGGGTGATACAGTAGCCTTCATTAATGGAAAGGTCGTTGTATGGAGTAAATATGCAAGTATAGATCAAGCTAAAGTCATTGGTATTTAAGAAGGAAAACTCTACAGGTTGATATCTCCTGTGGCCCAAGCCCTAGTTCACATTGAAATTAGCCCATGTGAACTTTGGCATAGAAGATTTGGTCATGTACCTCCCCTCAATTAATGCATAAGTTACTCTCCTCTCTCTTGATAGATTCATTACTCTGTCTCTTTAATGGTCTTACGCACCTCTTTCACGCTCTTACACACTTTAATGACTCGTCATAAAAAGATTCCACTCATACCTCTTTAATGCATAAGTTACGCTTCTCTCCTAAATGCATAAGTTACATTGCTCTCCTTTATGGCATAAGTTACACTCTATTTTGGCATATGTAACTCTTCCTCAAGGCATAGGAGTTACTCCCTCATGAATTCGACCTCCTTGCTCTTCCTATATATTTTGTGCCTCTCATCCTCACACTTGACACACTTACTTGAGTTTGTGAAAGGAGAATTCAAACTTGAGAAAGAGAGAGTTGGAGATTCTAGACTCTATAGGAAGGTTGAGAGAGAGAGAGAATCCTGAAGAGCAAGAGTAGATATTGGAGAGCCAAAGTAATTCAGTGTTTGCATCAGCTATTGCTATCAAAAATCTTCTTCAGATTTGGGTGAACTTCTTCATTCTCTCATTGTACTTTGTATATCTGCTAAACAAATGATTTCTAATAGCAAAAGAATCTGGTTGGGTTTTCCCCTTGTGGGTTTTTCCCTAGTCATTGACCTAACTTCTTAATGAATTAAGCTCTGTACTATCTTCCATTGTGCATATGGTTTATGTTCTATCTACAATAAGTTAACTTATTTTGCAGCATTTTAAAAAAAAATTATGGATCTAAGTGATTGTAATAGCATAGAACATCAAAATTTCAACATGCTAGTCTATGCATAGCCGCAAAGAACAATCCTTCTTCTTGAAAAAAATTACAGGTGCACCCCAAGGTGAAAGACTAGGTCGGATGTATCCTATATCCAATAGTTCCTTCAGTTGAATTTGCAATTCTTGAAGTTTTGGAGCCGTCATTCTGTACAGTGTTTTAGAGATTGGTTTTGTACCAAGTTTCAATTCTATTGTGAGATCAAGCTCCCTTTTAGGAGGTAATCCTAGTAGTTCCTTAGGAAAATCATTCTGAAATTCGAATAACACCGGATATTGCTCTAAGGATGGCCCTTTTTCCTTGCTCACTTACTTTACTGCATATACCTAACAACCTTTTCTTAGGCAATGCTTCATTTCCATCCAGGAAGTCATGGGATTGATAGCAGAGGTCAGCCCAGCATTTTGGGTCCATTTCCAGAAGGATTTACAGGCAGATTCCAGCAGGCCGAATTTTGTAGTTGCGGAGGAAGCTGGGTTCCAAGGGGGTCGATTTTCCGAAGTCTAAACCAGCCAAATTCCTTTCTGAGGTTTTCTGGGTTTTGGGTGAGGATCACACTCCTAAATTTATAGAATTTTCTAGGCAGATCCAAGGGGGAAAACAGGGGTCCCAACTGAGCCAGCAGCATTCTTACACCTTGCAATCAAAATTACTTGATTGTTCGCTCTAATGTTTAGCTGAGTTAACCAGTTGTTTAGCCACAGATTTCTCAAGCGAAAGATTCAACCTCTACTTCGGGGGACCATCCTTGCCCACCCTAGAGAGGTAGTTCCATAAGTATTTCAGATGTTCTGGGAGTGTGTTACAGCATTACCATTCAGCCACAACAGGGAGTGCGTATTCTTGGGCAGCCAGAGAATACGCAAAGGGAGATAGAGGCCAGCAGAGATCAGATTGTTTGCCGGGGAGTTAGAGAGTTGAGGTAGCAACAATAGACCAACATTCTTGTTGGGTTTTATAGCTAGCATCCCAGTAGTTCGGATTACTGGGCTTGGGGACAGCGCAGATGGCCAATCCAGCGATTTTGTGGAGCTAAGGAGCAGGTGACATAGGACGGAAGCCCATCCAGGAAGTCATGGGATTGATAGCAGAGTTCAGCCCTGATTTTGGGTCCATTTCGAGAAGGATTTACAGGCAGATTCTAGCAGGCCGAATTTTGTAGTTGTAGATGAAGCTGGGCTCCAAGGGGGTCGATTTTCCGAAGTCTAAACCAGCCAAATTCCTTTCTGAGGTTTTCTGGCTTTTGGGTAAGGATCACACTCCTAAATTTATAGAGATTTCTAGGCAGACCCAAGGGGGAAAACAGGGGTCCCAACTGAGCTAGCAGCTAGAGGAGCCAAGGGGAATTTGGGCCAAAATTCCGAGGTCAACATTTGGCCAATTCCTTTGTGGGTTTTTCTGGGTTTAGGCCAAGGAGCAAAGAGCTGAAATCTCATAATTTTCTGAGCAAGGGAAGCAGTAATTCTAGCCCTTCGAAGTGAGCAAACAAAACAATTTTATGGGGCAGCAGAGTGCATTCGGTGTTGCAATTGTAGCAGCCTTCAATTCAGCATTTTTTCACCTAGGTTTTGTCATGCTTGTCCATTGAGACAAGCCCAGGTGCACCATTCTATTTTACTATTGTATTTCCTCCTGAATAAGTAATAAAATGGCTTAGAAGTTCTCTATTTCCAGTGTTTCCATGGGTGCTTAATGTATATTTCGTTTTTCTGATTGCTGGACTGTTTGCAAGCTTTGTATATCAGTTATATTGTTGTTTAGGAACATTACAGTGGTATCAGAGCCATACTCTTGGCTCTGCCTGTGGGAAAGATTAGAATCAAACAACATGACAGTCACCTGGAATGAGGTGGCGAGGATACAACAAATGATGATTGATGTGGGGAAGAAGTTGATTCATTCCTCAGTTGGGAATCCAGACATGATTACAACTGACATGGAGTTATTGGGGGAGAACTGGAGGGCATACCAATCATTGGGTTATGGCATTCAGGCATCCCTCTCTTTTTGGGAATTCTGTGAACTAAGGGGTATGCACAAACCAATGGAGATTCAGTGGGATTTTGCAGGGATGATGAGAAGTATTAAGGAAAAGGATGAAAGAGTAGTTGAAGGGGCCATGGTTGGCAAGGAGACAGTTGAGAATGCACCCATTCATGAGGCGTCATCCATTGATGAGGTATTCGGGGTTGTGACCGAGTTTTCAGGTGATAACGATGCACCACAGGTTGATGAGGTGTCAGAAGACAGCTCCACCGTTGTTGAGGAGCCGATAGGTACAGAGGCCTCTAGATCTATGACGAACTTGCCAGACGACAATCGCCTACAGCTGACTGGTGAGCATATTGTGCACATCGAACTGTCTATGGAGGAGCAATCGAAGGCTCATGTTGAGGCTGTGATGGAGGAGGATGTGCAGCCACCCCTTGGGCTAGCTATGGATGAGGGTAGCATAGAGGCCGCATGCTGGGTTTTCAGCACAGTTCACTTCAGATGTCCACTAGCAAGATCTATAGTGTTATCAACCCACCTTTATGCGTTGATTTGAGGGAGGCCGAGTTGTCTAGACGTACCTAAGGGGGTGGGCAGGTTAGCAGGACTGAGATGAGCACGAAATCACATCAGCTTGGAGGGCTTGTTCCTTCCATAGAGGATTACACATTCGATCTCTCCCTTGGGATTGGATGGTGAGAGGTACTGAGCTAGCACACGATGGAGTAGGTTAGGCAGTTGGATACATCCATGGCCACATGTCAGCAAAGGCCATGGATTACCAGAGGGACTCGAGGGCTGGACTATTTTTGGGATCCAGGTGGGATTGCCCATCACATCATAGAGTTGGTAGGTGATGGTAGCAGCTACGTGATGGACTTGATGCTTGAGTGCACCCACATTTTCAGATCTCCATCAGAGCCCCAGCCAGTACTAGTGACAGGATGGTTTGGCAGGTGAGCAGACAGATTTCATGAGTTGTCTTGGCATATTGACGATGCGTGGGGTCACAGGGTGACTAGCTTACTCTAGCAGGAGCTGGTAGGAGGAGGCAACATTGGCAGGCTATCAAATAGGGCATGGTATGGAGAGAGTGCTCTCTTACTAACATATGGGATGCAGAGACTATTGAAGATAGGCGTAGTAGTGTCATTTCTGTTAGCATGCGGGGAGTCGGGCCGCTCAGGTCTTTCAGAGCAGATGGGGGGATGTAGTCCACATCATGGAGGGCGTACTAGCAGAGAGGTGGATATGTTGGCCCATGCAGGTTCCTGTATGTTATAGAGTGGTATGACAGTGTGCAATGGTACACAAGACTAGTGTTTTTAAAACCGGAACCGGTGACTGGACCGGTCCACCTAATGAACCGGTTTACCAACCGAAAACGGTCTAACCGGGACTAGTTTGGTCTAAACGAACCGGTTTTAGAAAAATACATTAAATAATTATTTTTTAATGAAAAAACTATTTTTAAGATTTAAAACCATGATTCCAAGCCAATAGAGACAAAATATGCAAAGATTGCTCATTTAATATTTATATACCATGTAAAGGTGAATATATCAAAATGGCACTAAGTGCAATACATATCATCGACAAAATACATAAGCAATGAGGCTCTAAATGGCCTCTAGAGTGCAAAAACAAAGCCTACAAACTATGGGGCCAATGGCCTACTACAAGACTCAAGTCTACATATATGATAATACTATAATAGTGATCAACATTTTCACTTGAAACTTCTCATGAGTCATCATGATCAAACTCAGTTGGTTGAGTCTCGACTCCCAAACTTTGCAGTCACAAACTTCTCTATTGGTTCAGTGACTTGAGTCTCAAACTTTTGAAGGTATTCTGCCCTAATATGCCCTATTATTTCATTTGGTGCTCCAACATGGCTTTACATGGCCTCCTATCCCAGCCAAGTGTTGCTTGAACCTGTTAATACCCCCTCCTTGAATGGATTTTTGGCAATATTTGCAGATCATTTTTCCATCAATCACATCACAATGAGCCCATGCAGTATCTCTGGCTTTTGGAGGCATGATGACTACTACTTAGCTTAAACTCTGTTGTTCCTCTACTCCAGCAAAAATTCAACACTCTCCAAGCTCCCAAGCAAACTCACAAACACTCCAAATGAGATAAGTGAGACAATGAGAGGGAGAGGGGCCTCTTAAAGGCTTGGAGAGGGTGCTTTTGGAGGGAAAGCACCCTTAGTTTCCCTCCAAAACCCCTAAAACACAGTCAAAAAGTCGCTTTTTGGGCTCACGATGGGCGTGCCTCCTAATCGGCCGGTTTAGGACAGAACCGGCCGATTTGTATCAAACAGGTCGATTCCGTCCTAAACCGGCCGGTTAGGACCGGTTTAGGGCAAAAAATGGAGAAGTGCCCCCTCTGACCGGGTTTTTTGGCTAGTTTCGACCGATGGGCCTGCTAACTGGCCAGTTAGACCAGTAACCAGTTAGCAAGGCCGGTTTTGAAAACTATGCACAGGACTACATAGAGTTATGTGATAGGGTCCAGTGTTATGTAGAGGGATACAATCTAATGCATACAGACCCAATGTTAGGCCATAGCATCCAGGGGCGTGTGGGGCTATGAAGCGAGGAGCAAGGGCTTGCAGAGGAGCATGGAGATGCAGGGTGGTGTGTTGTAGTATGTTGGATTGTGCTATGGAGTGAGAGTGCCTCACACCACATTGAGTACATGTGAGAAATGACAAGTACAATGACACAGGCTGGACATAGGCCAATACAAGATGGCATATCCGTAGCCGAGGTTATCCAACAGTGTACAGGGGTAGGCCGCAGTGTACAGTGGAATGTTCAAGAGTACTAGGATGATCGATGGTATGCAAGGGTGTATAGTGCCACACAACGAGGTCTTGGAGTGTTGCCTCCAGGGAGACCCTTGGATGAAAACACCGGACACATCTTTAGGCAGAGTTCACCCAGGATCGACGGGGACACAAATGAGCAATGCTTGATGGTATCTGCAGGGACTCACATGTCTGACCCTCTTTTACATTCCTCACGGGTGTAGTCAATTTCGACTTTCTGCACTCTGGGCATAAGCAGCGGAGGACGAGGAGCTCACCCGAGATATTTGGGTGACACTCAACACACTAGGGGGGAGACTTTTCAGCAGTGGCATTGGGTTGTTGCGTTAGTTGACAGCCACAGATTGGGGGATGAGGTGATCATCTACAGGGGTGGCATATCATTCATCACCAAGCCTGCGTTTAGGGAACTAGTCACGAGGGAGACGTGTCACTCTTCTCTCAGGGCATGTCGGGACCATGCATGAGCAAAGGATACCGGGTACGACTGACGTAGTTTCCCAGTATGTGTTTGGGCTCCAGACCTTATATTGGCACATTATCGAGAGGGCGAATGGCAGACCCAGGGGAGATGGTTGGCAGGGACAGGAGGGATCCACATACCCTTAGTCGATTACGAGTATCGGATACCCACATTTTGGTTGCATTCAAGGGGTAGCTCTTTGGCACACGACTTCCAGCGATAATCGATACTACATAGTGGCATGCACCAGGCAGATTAGCATGCATCAGATTAGCCACAATATATGGAACCTATATAGTGATCACATACAGGGACTAGAGACGAGGGCCAGAGGGATTCCATACAGGGCTATACTGCAGTAAGTCTGGCTATGGGATACAGGGATTCAGTTGATCGATAGATCACTCATGATGAGTTGAGTCGTGGTAGAGAGTGATATACTTCGCTCTTGTGATGACACATGGGGGTTCACAAAGGGTTTCATCATACGGGGAGGCAGACATTCTCTGTTGCTGCATAGGTTCAAAGTTAGATTTGGATGGGTAGGCCTTGGTGCCATGGAGATGCCCAAGCAGGATGTGTCTCGCCTCTTTCAATATTCCACCATCGAGTTCCAGGAGAGGAGGATACTCACTGTGCACGATGGGGAGTATGACATAGTCAGAGTAGCGCAGCGTCAGCATGGTGGCACTACTCTGGGACTAGCAGGGAACTGGGGCATCACAGCTCTTCACAGCTCAATAACCTTTAGGGATGCATTGGCTACTGTAGGGGGAGATCATACAGATCTTCCATTGGGCTTTAGCGAGTTACTCATTGAGCAAGGGACTTCTGATACTTTCACCAGGCAGGATAGTGAGTGAAGTGAGGGGAGCTTCATGTTGGACAGGATTGCCTGGGATCTTGGCATTGAAGGATTTTTTCATATCAGGACAATGCAGAGGTCAGACACGATCCAATGGCACATCTTGGACCTTAGCACACTTTGCAGTTACAGTGGAGAGCAACAATTAGAGATGATGCTTGCCCAGGCATTGCTTGAGAACAAGCGATTTTTGGTGCAGGGAGGAGCTTGCCGAATGAGGATGCCACCTGGGAAGGTGAGCACATTTTGGAGCACCCATCTTTGACGTTGCTTGAGGGCAAGCAACATTTGGGAGGGGAGGATTGTCATGTCCCTTTCAAATACATTTGTAATACACAATTTTAACTAAGGAAGAAAACCCATCATTTTTGACTTAGGGACTTAGGAGGCCAGCCACATGGGAGTTCGAATTGGCCCATTTGAATAGCTTGGAGGGAAAGTCGAATAGGTGGATAGAGGGGCCCACATGAGGCAAGGGAGGCCCAAGGAGTTATAAGGAGGGAGCAACTCTCATTTTGGATGCATTCTTACACCTTGCAATCAAAATTACTTGACTGTTCGCTCTACTGTTTAACTAAGTCAACCAGTTGTTTAGCCATAGATCTCTCAAGTGGGAGATTCAACCTCTACTTCGAGGGACCATCTGTGCCCGCCCTAGAGAGGCAGTTCCATAAGTATTTCAGGAGTTCTGGGAGTGTGTTACAGCACTACCATGCAGCCACAACAGGGAGTGCGTATTCCTTGGCAGTCAGAAAATACGCAGAGGGAGATAGAGGCCAACAGAGATTAGATTGTTTGTTGAGGAGTTAGAGAGCTGAGGTAGCAGCAATAGACCAACATTCTTGTTGGGTTTTACAGCCAACAGAGCCAGCATCCCAACAGTTTGAATTACTGGGCTTGGGGACAGCGCAGAGGGCCAGTCCAGCAATTTCATGGAGCTAAGGAGCAGGTGCCATAGGACAGAAGCCCATCCGAGAAGTCAAGGGATTGATAGCAGAGGTCATCCCAGCACTTTGGGTCCATTTCCGGCAGGATTTATAGACAAATTCCAGCAGGCCGAATTTTGCAGTTGCAGCTGAAGTTGGGCTCCAAGGGGGTCGATTTTCCGAAGTCTAAACCAGCCAAATTCCTTTTTGGGTTTTCCTGGGTTTTGGGCAAGGATCACACTCCTAATTTTATAGAACTTGCTAGGTAGATCTAAGGGGGGAAATCGGGGTCCCAACTAAGCCAGCAGCTAGAGGAGCCAAGGGGAATTTGGGCCAAAATTCTGAGGTCAACATTTGGCCAATTCCTTCATGGGTTTTTCTGGGTTTAGGCCAAGGAGCAAGGAGCTGAAATCTCATAATTTACTAAGCACGGGAAGCAGTGATTCCAGCCCTTTGAAGTCAGCAGACAGAACAGTTTTATGGGGCAGTGCAATTCATTTGGTGCAGCAGTCGTAGCAGCCTTCAGTTCAGCATTTTTTCACCTGGGTTTTGTCATGCTTATCCATTGGGACAAGCAGGTGCAGGTGCACCATTCTATTTTACTATTGTATTTGCTCCTAAAGAAGTAATAAAATGGCTCAGCAGTTCTCTATTTCCAGTGTTTCCATGGGTGCTTAATGTACATTTCGTTTTTCTGATTGTTGGATTGTTTGCATGCATTCATTCAGTTGACTATTGAAGAAACCAGGGTGTTGG
>APFE030938595.1:0-26102 GCA_000404065.3 Pinus taeda
TTGACAACCAGCCTTGCCTTGTGTCTTTCAATTTTGCCTTCAGCATTGCTCTTGGTCTTATAGACCCATTTGACTCCAATGACTTCCTTACCTTTTGGTAGCTCAACCAAATCCCATGTTTTGTTTCTCTCTATGGCATTGATCTCTTCATCCATAGCTTCTATCCATTTCTTATCTTTAATTGCTTCTTCAAAATGAATAGGGTCATCAACATGACAATATAAAGCAAATAAGGAATTCATTCCTTCATCATAAATGTCACTTAAATTTCTGAACTTTTTACCTCTTTCACTCGGTGTGCAAGTGCTTGAGGATGCACTTGAATTTCCACTTTGTGGTGTGCTTCGAGAAGCACTTTCATTTCTCCTCAAGGGTGTTCCTTGCTGTCCTTGTGTTGGCACTGTTGTTTGGGGATGTGTTTCAGCCATCTCCTCATCATCTTCATCATGAGACAAACAATTTTTAACATTCACTATTTTCTCTATGCTTCCATCCCAAGCTTCCTCCTCAATAAATTGAACATCTCTGCTTACAAAAAACTTCTTGGTAGATGGGATATACAACCTGTAAGCTTTGGATTCCTCGCTGTATCCAATGAAAAGACATTTCTCCCCTTTGCTGTCCAACTTCCTCCTTAGATGATCTGGAATGTGTGCATATGCGACACATCCAAAAACTTTCATGTGGGTGACTCCTTGCTTTCTCCCACTCCATACTTCTTCCGGCACTCTATTCATCACCTCTTTTGTAGGACACCTGTTCAAAATATACGCTGCACAATTTACAGTTTCAGCGCAATAATCATTTGGCAAATGCTTTTCTTTCAACATGCTCCTCGCCATATCCATGATGGTCCTGTTCTTCCTTTCAGCAACTTCATTTCGCTGTGGGGTGTACCTAGCTGTGAATTTCTTGTGAATTCCATTTTCTCTACAAAACCGTAGGAATTCCTTGGAGATATACTCACCTCCTCTGTCAGTTCTCAAGACTTTGATATGCAGCCCGCTTTGATTTTCCACAAGTGCTTTGAAATTTCGGAATTTTTCAAACACTTCACTTTTATTTTTAAGGAAATATACCCAAGTTTTTCTAGTAAAATCATCAATGAATGTTAGAAAATATTGGCTGCCTGCTAGTGATGGAGTTTGCATTGGTCCACATACATCTGAGTGGACCATCTCTAAGGGTGCCTTTGCCCTTATGCTTTTCCCTGATGGAAAACTTTCTTTGTGTTGTTTCTCCAATATGTAACCTTCACAAAGGCTGTCGGGTTTCTCTATCAATGGTAATCCTTTTACCATCCCTTTTCTACTCAACAAGTTAAGACCTCCAAAGTTGAGATGTCCAAATCTCAAGTGCCACAACCAATTTTCATCCTTTGGCACACTTTGGAAAGCGTCTTGGGTAACTGCTGCAATCATTTCTTTGTTTTTCAAATCTGCCCTTATTCTGAGAGGGAACATCCTGTTCCTTGTCATCTTTACTTCAACAATACATCTTTTGCTGGGTTCTATATCCATGATGGTGCATACATCATTCTTAAAGAAAACATTGTAACCCTTATGGACAAGCTGTCAAATACTCATGAGTTTACATCTCATTCCAGGGACATAGTAGACATCTGCTATGGTTTTCTTTTCACCCTTTTTTGTAAATATTTTGACTTCTCCTTTTCCCATAACAGAAATTTTGCTATCAGTCCCAAGTGTAACTTTTGATTTCACATTTTGATCTAAGGCAGAAAACAGGGCTATGTTTCCTGTCATATGGTTGCTGCAACCTGAGTCTAAAAACCATATGTCTTCACTGTTTGTTTCAGCCATGTTACAAGCTAATAAAACATTATTTTGGCTGATATTTTCTCTAGTGATATTTGCACTAGAACTATTACTTATATCATGTTACTTCTTCCTACATTCATTGGCATAGTGCCCATACTTTTTGGAGTAATAAAATTGGAGATTGGATTTTTCATACCTTTGTCCTTGAGCATGATGTAGTCCTCTTTGTTGGCTGTTGCCTTGGCCTTGGTTCTGATTCGGGTTGCTGTCTCTTCCTTGAGCATTTGCTGGGCTGTTCCTTCCACCTCTGTTTTGGCTTCTGTCTCTTCCTCTCTTGTTTCCTCTGCCTTGACCTCTTCCTCTTCCAAAGGACATCTGGGTCTTGAAGGCTTGCTCTAGAGATGAGTTTTCATTTCTACTCAACCTCTGCTCATGCGTTATCAGTGATGCATGGAGTTCATCAACTGAAAAGTTTGAGAGATCCTTTGTCTCTTCTATGGTGGTGACAATCACATCAAACTTTGAGGGTGGGACCCTCAAAAGTTTCTCCACAATCCTCCTTTCTTCAAGAACTTCTCCATGAGTCCTCATCTGTGTGACCAATCCAATCACGTGTGAAGAATGAGTCAATATTGTCTGACTCTTTCATGTTCAGATTCTCAAAATCTCTCCTCAGCAACTGTAGTTTTGCTGTCTTCACTTTCTCCATGCCTTGATAGGCTTTTTTGAAGTTTGCCATGCTTTTTTTGGTTGTCTTAGCTGCTGCTATCCCTTGGAACCACATCTGGTCCACTACTTTGATAAAAATACAAGGGCTTTTGAATCCTTCTCCTATTGCTCTTTAATAGATCTTTCTCTCCCCTGAGTTAATCTATTAAACTCATTTTCATCTGTTGGTTCTTCAAAACCATCTTGAACTAATTCCCATAAATCTTGACAGGCAAACAGGGCTTTCATGGTTATTGCCCAATAGCCATAGTTTTTCCCATTGAACTGTGGGAATTGAGGATTAAACATCCCCATGCTGGTGCTGGTGCTGGCCATCCTAGCAGTCTTTAACTATGCTAATAAATCCTTGATTGTGTATTTTAAAATACTGACTGTTTCTTCAGCAGTAACACAAAAAAAACTTTGAGGAATACTTGAATCCTTTTGCCTGAGACTTCACTTTGCTGGAGAAGAAGATTTACTGCTGCTACAAAAACTCCTTCCTTCAGTTTCTTTGACACCTTCAAAGAGCCTGGATCTGCTCTGAAACCACTGTTGGGGATCTTTCTGATAAAATCCAAAAAAAAAAAAAAAAACTAAATACAGAGCAATGCTCTGTTTTTCTCCTGAGGATCTTTTGCACAGGGAAGCCCCCAAAAAAAATTTATGAACAAAGCAGAGTTTCACAACCAACATAAACTTGTATTAATTTATAAATTGCCTGATACAATTGTCTTCCTCTCTCTCAGAGGGATTCACCAAAAAAAATTACTCTTCCTCTGTTACAAATGATTTTTACACTGCTGTGTAAAATCTTCATTTACATTTAGTACTGTAAAAGAGCTTTTACATTATAAAATTCTTACATGAGCTGTAAAAATTTCTTACATAACTTTTCAATCTCAAAAGTAAAATTCACACAGTCATTTTCATTCGTACTTGCTCCGCTTCATTTGAGCAATACAAAACACAAAAAGAAAATTACATTTCAACCCCCTCATATACATCTGCGTTCTTCCTTTTTTTTTTAATACAGATCTTCAACCTTGCACTGCTGTGCAATCCTCTGGTTCATCAATCCTCGCTGCTGCTAACTCTTTCTTCTCCCGTGTGCAATAATAATAAAAGTCAACACACACATATTACATATGGGTTAAAAAAATATATGCCGTATGAAAACTTAAAGATTTTACCTAAGACTATGACATTTCATTAAATGCATTAAATAAAACGTGGGGTAAAAGTAAAATTAACTTTCTGTTGAAGATGCTTGTTCATTGACCTCATCGAACGCATTTCACACACCAACCTTTCACAAAACAATCGAACTTTAGCTTCCCGGGAGTGGGTGGTTTTGTGTCCGTACACTGGACGCGTGGCAGCTAGTCGGGGTGTTCGGAGGCCCTCTCACAAAAACAACTTTTTACCAAAAGCGGTGCGAAATAATTTGTGGTTTTCTGAAGTGGTTTTCCGGAGTTAATGCGGATAGTTGGAAATTAATATTTCAAACATTGTTTTCGTCGTCCTAGTTGCAATTAAAATTTGACACGTGGATGATGGCCTCACCAACGAAGGATTTGCCATGAATCTGGTTCGCTTCTGCCGTCAATTCCCATAGGCACGCATGCTATCAGTAGGTCAGGTTCATCTTTGCGGCACTGAAATCGCCAAGGTGGCTGTGAAGATCTCCAAACTGAGCCTTTCATCCATCCCTACAACAAAGGTAATAACAAAATCTTCGGCCATGATTCTTCTCCTGCTCTTGTTTTTGTGGGTGGGTGTGTAATCTCCTCTGGCACACACGCTTGCCTCTAATTTCATCAATGGATCCCATCTGCAACGCTGTTACTCTGTCGAAGCTCACACTTTAGGTGGAGTTCCCTTTTCTAATTTTCCCTTTTCAAGACCTTTTCCATTCCCTCCATATCCAAGTTGTTTATCTTCAACTCACCAGTTTTCACCGGTAGTGTTCAGTCGGTCCCCTTCTCTCATTTTCCCTTTTCAATACCTTTGCCATTCCCTCCATATCTAAGTTTTTTATTTTCAACTCACCAGTTTTCACCAGTAGTGTTCAGTCGTGAACAAGTGATACGACCACAAACATTCTATTACAGAATGCATGAGCATTTTTAGCACCGAGAGAGACTTTGATTTGTCAACTATGGCTTTCAGACGGTCTTTCTTCCTGGCAACCAGGCCATTTGCTGCAACGCATAAGTCAAAATACCATTATCTTTCTTCACTAAAACTCGATTGAATCGAAAACTATGATTATTTCAGCACAATGAGGAACTTTTAAAACAAACTTGGTATCGAATTGCAAAAAGTGATAACCCTCTTTCGCCATGCAGGGTCTCTGTTATCTCCAGAACGTGTGTAAAATTAGGAATAAGCTGGGATCCACGTACCATCCTTAGGAACTGTCCACTTTATGTGGAGTTCCCACATGCTTTTTGTTTGTTGGTGTGGTGTTGTATACAGTCTTCACAATCTCTATATATATTTTAAATATAATAAAAGTTTATTACTGTCTTCTCCCCCAAGGTTGTAGAGATGCTTACACAAACCCTCGAAAATCGTTCACGTTCGGCTACATTCCATGATATCTACCAGAGATAATAGATGAAAATGGCGGCAACATAGCCAGGAATCGTAGTGTCATCAGAGGTTGACGGAAACTGAAGAAAATTCAACTTTTTGGAAAATTTGGTGTCAATTCGTAAAGCAAATGGAAACCGATTGGTAAATATTCCTTGAAACTTCTATCAGTTCATCTAATGGATCCTGGGAGGTTGCTGTTTGTTACATTTGCATAAAGACTCTGTTCGTTTTGGAGGTTTCTTTATTGTAGTCGGTCGTTGGATTCTCATGGACTTGTACAAATGTCAAAACTCCAGGATGAACTAGGTTAATTTTGTTACTTTATACGCAGAATATCAGAAACCGAAAGTAGACTGGTGTTTTTCTGAGTTTTGGGTTCAGCAGATTGAATTTGGGCGAACGGGAGAAATACCCAAAGAGATTTTGAACCTCACGTTCCTATTTCCACTGAGCGTGTCCCATAATTCCCTGTCAGGGAGGGATGCCCGTTGTGCGTTTGCTTCAAAAGTTTCCAGTTATATTATCATTACTCTGAATGGCGGAACAAATGGGTTTTTGGTTGGAGACAACACTCCAACCAATTATTTCGCAATCCAAATAAATAGAAAATCTTAAATATTGGATAACATTCAGAATAGTGAAGCAAAGTAGTTCAAAAGAAGAAGAAAAAAGACATAGCTGGAATTAGATACAGAATGTTGAATTTAAAACACAAAATGAAATGGATATTGAATATGTGTGTGGAGCGGAGATGATAAGTCATACTTCGTAAAACACGTAGTTTTGAGCGCACTCCTTTTTTCTCATAACCAAATGAATAATATGTTGGAGAGACTTCCCATTTACATATGAGGTTCGAATCTCCCGGCCCTTGCCAAATTGCGAGTACGCCATGTAATTGTTTAAAGAATTTGGTATTTTGGGTGCCCTTTATTTCCAATACAAGTTCAAATTGTTTTCACATCCATCCGTACAAGTCCTTTGAAAAATATATGGCCCATCTTCCAAAGTTTCTCCGTGGATTGGCAACATGGACAAACGCCTATTGACAATTTGGTGTGTTTCTTGTTTTAAGTTTTCATGGCCAAATTGTTATTGATAATTGTCTTGTACTCAAGAGTGATATCAAAAGGATCTTGTGATGAATTTCTGGATTAAATGAATCATTTTAATTTTTTCCATTTTATATTTTATGCAAAAGATACGGACATTTATAATTTTTATCATTTTTTTTTTCACAATATATGTGAATTCAATTTTTTGAGTATTAATATACGTATATTCATTTTCTTGAGTATTAATATATGCATATTCAAGGTCTTTTTTTCTTTCTGATATTGTTTATATGGTTAATTTCTATTTCTCTCAATTGTAAACCTGGGAGGATGATATATTGTCAATAAAAAGAAGAAACAATCTACTTTTGGAGATCAATTTAATTAAGTGCTTCATTTCTGATTTGTTAAAGATGACAAACTATTTCTAATTTCAAGCTAGTCATCTCAACCAATATTTCAATTATTTTAAAAAAGATTATTGTATATAAATGACATATTCATCCAATAACTTTTTCATAGAGAAGCCATCACAAACTTTGTTAAAAGCAGGCCCAAGTTGTCTTAATCACAAAGATTTTCACAAGTACTTTTACAACATTCATTGATACAACAATTCTATATGTAATCCAATTTTCTCTCATCCTCCCAAGATAAAAGTCATTTATCCCAAGTGTGAGTGATATCTTTAGCTGATAGATACCTCATTGTTTCCATGTTTAGAATTTATTTCATGTTGTTTTAAACAACCTTAAAGAAATTTAAATCCTCTACTATCTACCTAGGCATCCTCTACTTATCATTGTGTTACTTATCATTGTTTTAATACATTTATGTTAGTGTAACTTTCTTATTAAATTTAACCTCAAAAACTCAAATTTAAATTAAATTTCATCATCAATATATTTCACTTGACTATTACCTTCTATATTCCCAATATATCACTTGACTATTACCTTCTATATTCCCAATCATTTCCACGTCCCTTTACACCTCTAGGTACAATGGCTAGTATTATAGGTATCCAAGTAAGAATATGCATATTCATACTCCATTTTAGATCGAAGTCCTTTTTCCTAAAATCAAGTAAGTTTCGAAACGGGCGCTAATTTTTAAAAGGTTTCCTAAAACTTGCTTTACAAAGTGAAGAAGTTATTAAACAGATTATATCCTAATATCTATTTTTTATGGACTGACCGTAGTCAATGTACCTCAAGATGGGCGCTAATTTTTAAAAGGTTCCCAAAAGTTGCTCTACAAAGTGAAGTTATTAAGCAGATTATATTGCTAATATCTCTTCTTTATCGACTGGCTGTAGTCAATGTACCCCCAGATGTGCACAACATGACAAGAAAAATAACGCTGTTCAAAGATTCAAAAGTGGAGAACAATATCGAACAATATCAAGGGAAGGGAAAGGAAAAGAAATCCAAATATTATAAAATTAAAGAAGTAGGATATGAAGGCAAAGATAGGGATGTTGAATATGTAATTTCAACGCAACATTTAATACCCTCAAAACCACCAAAGTAAAACCACAAACCCGTGGTAAATTTCTTGGGACCGCTTTTGCGTGAAGTGGTTTTCGTACATAGGCGCTCCGAGAAAATATAGTGTTGACGCGTGGCAGAGGCATGACATCACCCTCTGACAGTTTCTCGGAAGGTAAATGTCGGTTAAAAATGCTCACCCGATATCTCCTCCTTCGTCGGATCTACTCCATCGCTCTCCACCATCGCTCTCCACCGTTGATTGTTCAAAGCTGCATACGAGTTACGTGGAGTAAAGTTCGGTTAAAAAGACCTTCCGATATTCACCTCAGCCGTTCGATTCCAGGAGGGCAAATCAACGGTTGACGGGCATCACAAACCTGCATCAAATAAATATTGCATGGAGTAAAATAAACTTTGGTTGACAGCCAGTTTTAATATTAATGCATTTATGAATTTGTCATAGTTGTAGGTAAAAGATTTTAATTTTAATGTTACGGAGGTATGGCGAATTTACAATAGGTATGGGCAATGTCATATAGTTTTTAATTTTATTGTTTTTAATTATTCACGGGAGTAAGTTTGGTTTTACTGAACAAGTAAAACATATATTGTAATTTTTTTTTGGTCAATCGTAATTGTGAAATGGAAACGCACAGCAGTGCGAAGATGTGAATGAAGAAAACCAGGGGAAGCATGTATCGGTGAAAACCATGAAGTCTTTCACACAACAGTGAAAAGGGTAATGTAAGTTTGGGTAATGTAAGTTTTGGTGAATACGTAATTTTTCACACAGCAGTGTGTTAATCCTTTTATTTCTTTTACAATAGTAAATCCTTGTAATCTTTGTTTTCACACAGCAGTGAATGTAAATGAAATTTTTACACACAGTGGTGTAAAATTTCAAAGGAGACAGAGTAATTTTGTTAAAATGTTTTGGTGAATCCCTCTGAGTGGAAGAGGATGAATATGTATGAGTGATTTTGTTTTAATGAATAGAAATCTTTTTATGGTGGTGCAATACTCTGTTCTCAGTAAATTTTTTTAAAAGGCTCCCTGTGCAAAAAGATCCTGGAGTAAAGGAAACACAGCATTGCCTCTGTGTGCTTGAATTGTTTATTTTTGAGATTTTACCAGAAAAATCCCCAACAGTGGTATCAGAGCAGGCTTAGGCTCTTTGAAGATGACAAAGAAACTGAAGGGAGGAGTCTTTTGTTGCAGCAAGTAGATCTTCTCCAGCAGATTGAAGGCACAGTCAAGAAATTGAAGCATAACTAAGGATGCAAGGAATGGCCAGCACAAGCACTGGTATGGGTATGTTTAACACCCAGCTCCCACAGTTTAATGGGAAAAACTATGACTATTGGGCAATAACCATGAGAGCCCTGTTTGCCTGTCAAGATTTATGGGAATTATTCAAGATGGTTTTGAAGAACCAGCAGATGAAAATGAGTTTAATAGATTTAACTCCAGCGAAAGGATCTGCTGACAGAGCAATAGGAAGAAGGACTCAAAAGCCCTTGTATTTTTGTATCAAGCAGTGGACCAGAGTGTGTTTCCAAGGATAGCAGCAGCCAAGACATCCAAAGAAGCATGGCAAACCCTCAAGACAGCCTATCAATGCATGGAGAAAGTAAAGACAGCAAAATTACAGTTGCTGAGGAGAGATTTTGAGAATCTGTGCATGAAGGAGTCAGACAACATTGACTCATTTTTCACACATGTAATTGGTCTGATCGCACAGATGAGGACTCATGGAGAAACCATTGAAGAAAGGAGGATTGTGGAGAAAATATTGAGGGTCTTACCCTCAAAGTTTGATGCTATTGTCACCACCATTGAAGAGACAAAATATCTCTCAAACGTTTCAGTTGATGAGCTACATGCATCACTGATAACACATGAGAAGAGATTGAGTAGGAATGAAAACTCATCTCTAGAGCAAGCCTTTAAGACCCAGATGTCCTTTGGAAGAGGAAGAGGTCAAGGCAGAGGAAACAAGAGAGGAAGGGGCAAAAGCCAGAACAGAGGTGGAAGGAACAGTCTAGCAGATGCTCAAGGAAGAGGCAGAAATTCAAATTAGAACCAAGGCCAAGGCAGCAGCCAACAAAGAGGACAAAATCATGCTCAAGGACAAAGGTATGAAAAATCCAATGTCCAATGCTATTACTGTAAAAAATATGGGCATTATGCCAGTGAATGTAGGAAGAAGCAGCATGATATGAGTAATAGACAAAATGAAAATGTTACTAGAGAAAACATCAGCCAAAATAACGTGTTGTTAGATTGTAACATGGCTGAAACAAACAGTGAAGACATATGGTTTTTAGACTCAGGTTGCAGCAACCATATGACAGGAAATATAGCTCTCTTTTCTGCCCTAGATAAAAATATGAAATCAGAAGTCACACTAGGAACTGATAGCAAAGTTTCTGTTATGGGAAAAGGGGAAGTAAAAATATTTACAAAGCAAGGAGAAAGGAAAACCATAGCAGATGTCTATTATGTCCCCGGAATGAGATGTAACCTCTTGAGTATTGGACAGCTTGTTCAAAAAGGTTACAATGTTTTCTTTGTGAATGATGTGTGTACCATCATGGATATAGCACCCAACAAACGATGCATTGCTGAAGTGAAGATGACAAGGAACAAGATGTTCCCTCTCAGGATCAAGGTAGATTTGAAAAACAAAAATGAAATTGCAGCAGTTACCCAAGAGGCCTTCCAAAGCGTGCCAGAGGATGAAAATTGGTTGTGGCACTTGAGATTTGGACATCTCAATTTTGGAGGTCTAAACTTGTTAAGTAGAAAAGGAATGGTGAAAGGATTACCATTGATAGAGAAAACGGACAGCCTATGTGAAGGTTGCATTTTGGGAAAACAACATAGAGAAAGTTTTCCATCAGGTAAAAGCATAAGGGCAAAGGGACCCTTAGAAATTGTCCACTCAGATTTATGTGGACCGATGCAAGCTCCATCACTTGTAGGCAGCCAATATTTCCTAACTTTTATTGATGATTTTACAAGAAAAACTTGGGTCTGTTTTCTTAAAAAAATTGAAGTGTTTGAGAAATTCCGAAATTTCAAGGCACTTGTGGAAAACCAAAGCGGGCTGCACATTAAATTTTTGAGAACTGATAGAGGAGGTGAGTATCTCTCCAAGGAATTCCTAAGATTTTGCAGAGAAAATGGAATTCACAAACAATTTACAGCAAGGTACACCCCACAACAAAATGGAGTTGCTGAAAGGAAGAACAGCACCATCATGGATATGGCGAGAAGCATGTTGAAGGCAAAGCATTTGCCAAATGACTATTGGGCTGAAGCTGTAAATTGTGCAACATATATTCTAAACAGGTGTCCTACAAAAACAGTGATGAACAGGTGCCAGAAGAAGCATGGAGTGGGAGAAAGCAAGGAGTCACCCACATGACAGTTTTTGGATGTGTGGCCTATGCACACATTCCAGATCAGCTAAGAAAAAGTTGGACAACAAAGGGGAGAAATGTCTTTTCATTGGATACAGTGAGGAATCCAAAGCCTACAGGTTGTATATCCCATCTACCAAGAAGTTTTTCATCAGCAGAGATGTTCAATTCATTGAAGAGGAAGCTTGGGATGGAAGCATAGAGAAAACAGTGAATGTTAAAAACTGTTTGTCTCATGATGAAGATGATGAGGAGGTGGCTGAAATGCATCCCCAAATAGCAGTGCCAACACAAGGACAGCAAGGAACACCATTGAGGATAAATGAGAGTGCTTCTCCAAGCACACCACAAGGAGGAAATTCAAGTGCGTCTTCAAGCACATGCACACCAAATGAAAGAGGTAAGAAGTTTAGAAATCTAAGTGATATTTATGATGAAGGAATGAATTCCTTATTTGCCTTGTTTTGTCATGTTGATGATCCTATTCATTTAGAGGATGCAATTAAAGATAAGAAATGGATAGAAGCTATGGATGAGGAGATGAATGCCATAGAAAGAAACAAAACATGGGATTTGGTTGAGCTACCAAAAGGTAAAGAAGTCATTGGAGTGAAATGGGTTTACAAGACCAAGAGCAATGCTAAAGGCAAGATAGAAAGGCACAAGGCAAGGCTGGTTGTCAAAGGGTACAAGTAGCAGTATGGGAGAGATTATGAGGAGATTTTTGCACCGGTTGTAAGAATGGAAACCGTGAGAGCAGTGTTGTCCACAGCAGCACAAAACAAATGGAAAGTCTACCAAATGGACGTGAAGTCAACATTCCTAAATGGAGTGTTAAAGGAAGAGGTTTATGTTGAACAGCCTCTAGGCTATGAAAAGAAAGGTGAAGAGCACAAAGTGTGCCAAGAGCATGATACAGCAGAATAGATTCATATCTATTGGATAATGAATTCGACAAGTGTGAAGGAGAACCCACCGTCTACATCAAAAAAAAAGATGGTAAAATTTTAATTGTTGTCTTGTATGTTGATGATGTTATTTTCACAGGTAATGATGATCAGCTCATTAAGTATTTTAAATCAGTCATGAAAGAGGAATTTGAAATGACTGACATGGGTTTCTTGAGATACTTCTTAGGCATAGAAGTAGATCAACATGAAAAATGAATTTTTATCTCACAGGCAAGATATGTAAATCAAGTATTGAGCAGATTTAACATGCAAGAATGCAAGGCAGCGATCACTCCCACAATAATGGGATTAAAACTCAGCAGAGAGGACAGCAGCAAGGATTTTGATCCTAGTTTGTACAAGAGTATTGTAGGCATCCTTATGTATTTAATAGCAACTAGGCCTGACATTATGTATGCTGTTAGTTTAATTTCCAGATTCATGGAGAGGCCAAAGGAGGCACATTGGCTGGCAGCAAAAAGAATTTTGAGGTATGTCAAAGGTACCAAAATGTTTGGAATTTTATATATTGTCTCAGAACATTCAGATTTGGTTGGATACACTGATAGTGATTGGGCTGGAAGTGTTGATGATCGGAAAAGAACTTCCGGTTATGTTCTTCATATGGGTTCAGGAGCCATTTCACGGGCTTCTAAGAAGCAGTCCATTGTAGCATTGTCTACAGCAGAGGCTGAATATGTGGCAGCTACAGCAGCAGCATGTCAAGCAGTTTGGATGAGAAGGATGTTGAGGAGCTTAGGCCAAGAGCAGGAAAAAGCGACAGTGATTTTTTGTGACAATAGCTCAGCTATTGCATTGTCAAAGAATTCAGTGTTTCATAAGAGAACGAAACACATTGATACAAGGTTTCACTACATCAGAGAATTGGTGAACAATGGAGAAATTGTCTTAGAACATTGCAGGACTCAAGAACAGGTTGCAGACATCCTGACAAAGCCACTGGATCAGAAAAGCTTTGAATTTTTGAGGAAGTGTCTGGGTATGACCGAATGCCCAACAGTTGAAATTAAGGGGAAGTGTTGAATATGTACTTTCAACGCAGCATTTAATACGCCCAAAACCACCAAAGTAAAACCACAAACCCGCAGTAAATTTCTCGGGACCGCTTTTGCGTGAAGTGGTTTTCGTACATAGGCGCTCCAAGAAAATATAGTGTTGACGCGTGGCAGAGGCATGACATCACCCTCTGACAGTTTCTCGGAAGGTAAATGTCGGTTAAAAATGCTCACCCGATATCTCCTCCTTCGTCCGATCTACTCCATTGCTCTCCACCGTTGATTGTTCAAAGCTGCATACGAGGCTGCAATAAATGTTACGTGGAGTAAAGTTCGGTTAAAAAGGCCTTTCTATATTCACCTCAGCCGTTCAATTCCAGGAGGGCAAATCAACGGTTGACGGGCATCACAAACCTGCATCAAATAAATATTGCGTGGAGTAAAATAAACTTTGGTTGACAGCCAGTTTTAATATTAATGCATTTAATGAATTTGTCATAGTTGTAGATAAAAGATTTTAATTTTAATGTTACGGAGGTATGACGAATTTACAATAGGTATGGGCAATGTCATATAGTTTTTAATTTTATTGTTTTTAATTATTCACGGCAGTAAGTTTGGTTTTACTGAACAAGTAAAACATATATTGTAATTTTTTTTGGTCAATCGTAATTGTGAAATGGAAACGCACAGCAGTGCGAAGATGTGAATGAAGAAAATCAGGGGAAACATGTATCAGTGAAAACCATGAAGTCTTTCACACAGCAGTGAAAAGGGTAATGTAAGTTTTGGTGAGTACGTAATTTTTCACACAGCAGTGTGTTGATCCTTTTATTTCTTTTACAGCAGTAAATCCTTGTAATCTTTGTTTTCACACAGCAGTGAATGTAAATGAAATTTTTACACACAATGGTGTAAAATTTCAAAGGAGACAGAGTAATTTTGTTAAAATATTTTGGTGAATCCCTCTGAGTGGAAGAGGATGAATATGTATGAGTGATTTTGTTTTAATGAATAGAAATCTTTTTATGGTGGTGCAATACTCTGTTCTCAGTAAATTTTTTTAAAAGGCTCCCTGTGCAAAAAGATCCTGGAGTAAAGGAAACAGAGCATTGCCTCTGTGTGCTTGAATTGTTTGTTTTTGGGATTTTACTATAAAAATCCCCAACAAGGGAAGCAGTTGCAATCATCCCAAGCTAGAAAAGAACTTTTGCAATCAACATGTTAGTTAGTTGTAAGCAATATTATTCCACGTGTGCAGGGTGCAAGAAAAATATCTATTCAAAAAAACTATGTTAAAGACGAGTATACAATCCTTCAAGGAAGAAAGTAAGGAAGGAAAATGGCAGAAATGGCTACGCACGGGCAACTGCTAAGAAAGATCCATTTACAGTAGGATGATATTTAATCAAGTTCGTGACAGTGGAAATTACTAGGTCTCAAGCTTATCTAATCAGTGTGGTCTTTGGAAGGCATATACCAGCATAAGCACCTCACAAATTGTCAATAGAAGTCTTTAATAGTTAACAGAACCATGGCAATAACAGGATATGTTGAATGAAATAAATGGTGATAAAATATATTGATAGTGGAAAAAAGAATACGCGCATTCAGCCCTCGACATCATGATTCAATTGAGTAAAGCATAATTACGTACACAAAGATGCCATTAAGCCTTGTGCCAAAAACTTCAGGAAGAATGTTTCCAGACCAAAAATTTCCTGGCAACAATTTCCAGCACCTGCCCTCAAGCATTCATCGACTGTAAGAGGCTCTCTCTCTATAAAGCAACATTACCAGACCTGCAGGGCTTGACATGGACTTGGCACCAGTGAGTTTGACTCACATTGACTTGCAACTACACACAGATCAAACTCTAAGCCGCAAATATTTGGCAAGCTTTTGATGGGTCAGCGAGTTAGACTCATGGACCCATCAAAAATCTCGTTGGCTCTCATTATATGAGCCACAATCCAGTCTTTTTATTGGCTGAGATTTTGTGGAGTCCAAATAAAACTCTTAGTTTTTGCCTAACTAAATTTTTTCGTCAAACTAAGCTTTCCTAGAGGCTAGAGTCCAAGTCAAACTCATTTTTTTTTCGGCTCACTGGGTTTTTCACCAAGACAAGTTTTGTAACACTTTTCTAGAAGCTCCTTAAATTCTCTTATTTCATTCTGCTTCTAGTTTTGGTTTGTGTTTTCTTCCCTGGAAGAACCAACATGCAGTGTTAATTGGTTCCAGATGTTTTCTTAGTTATTGATAGCTGCTTTGGACTTCAAGTAACACTCCAGTTATTGAAATTTGATACCTGCTTTGGATTTCAAGTAACACTTAAGTTATTGAAATTTGATTCCTGCTTTGGATTTCAGGTAACACTTCAGTTATTGATATTTGATACCTTCATTGGATTTCAGGTAACACCTAGTTATTGAAATTTAATACCCGCTTTGGATTTCAGGTAACGATGAATTACCTGATAGTTATGATCACTATGTCTCTCAAAAAATGGTGATATTGGCACGGGGACTGCGAAACAGGATGGATCCACAGCTTGAAGAAACTAAGAAATATTGTTCACTTGGCCTAATCACATGCCATCTTGGTGAATGTAGGCTGCAAGAGCCCAAATCAACCTGATGATCATATTAATAACAACAAAAATATAGGAGTTTACAATGTTGGAGTAGCATGAGATTGGAAGGTAAGCAACCCTACGTAACCTGTAACAATAAATAATAAATGTGTGGTTTGAGAGAAAAGTTGCTATTGCAGATTGCTCCAGGTTTGAGTCACATTTGTGTTAGGCTGGAAGGTGTGGAGGGGAAAATCTCCAGGTGCATGTAACACCCAGGGTTTAGATGGCTCTGTGCTAGTTTATTTCTAATTGAAAAGCAAATGGGTATTCCCTAAAATTGAGAGTTTGTGTAGCGGTTTTGACAATAAGCTATTCAATTTTAGGTTGCTATAAAGATCCATTGCCAGTTATATAATTGGTTAAGATGGATTTTTGATGTTTTATTGTTTTGCTTGTAAATGGTTAAGAAACCGTACAACTAACAGTGGGAATTTAGCACAGATTATATTATTCTATTTAAAGATGGATTAAGAATACATTACAGATGCACCCACACAATTTGTTCAAAATTTTTAACATACGAGTAAACCGAAAAATGTAAGGGATATCAAAGTGTAAAGAGTTGTAGGAAAAGCATCGAGTGAACTGTAAGTTCAAAGTTGGAGAAATCGCTTCATTTTATTTAACGCGTAACTATAAAAGATAAAAAGAAATAAGAAAATTTCAAAAGGGTTCGTTTGAATTTCGGAAAAAAATATATATATATGAAAAGGATGTTAATATAATTTGCATTTAACGCGTAACTATAAAAGATAAAAAGAAATAAGAAAATTTCAATAGGGTTTGTTTGAATTTCAGAAAAAAATTATATATATGAAAAGGATGTTAATATAATTGACTGAGTACAAAAATTATTTACAGTGTAAATGTAATAATTTTTTTAATATGTATAATTAGTTTCCTTAAATTGTATTGATTTCGGGCGATTGATAGAATTGAGTGTTATTTTCTCTTATCAGGTTCAATAATGATGGCTGGTTTATGATTTTGAGACTTGTGGAACATCTTATGAAATATTTTACCCTTGCTTATGTGCTTAAAAATGAGGTGTTTTGTCTATAATCTAAAAAAAATACACAGAAAAATATTTTATACCTAAAATTCTTTCACTTTCAATATTGAATGCATTATAAAACCAATACCAAACTCCTTCCACTATAAAGGGTACCAAACTCCACTTGCTATAAAGGGTAGGAAGCTCAAAATAATGCCCATTCATGACTTTACATATGTATTTTTAAATAATATACATTTTTATGTCAATTTTGTTATTTGTATTCTCCAACAAAAAAGAACTTGAACCTATGTATTTGAAAATAATATGCATTTTAGGTAAATTTTATAAAGCAATTTTATTTACAGTGTATGAATTGTCATCTTAAGTATTATGGAAAATATATAAATGAACCAATATGTGGGTAAGAATGGTTTAAGTAGGCACACTAAAGTTATAAAAATAATAGAATAATAAAAAATAATAGAGGAGTTAAGCAGTTTTATTTAAAGTGTATGAATTGTCATCCTAAGAGTATTATGGACAATATATAAATGAACCAATATATGGGTAATAATTTTTTTAAATAGGCACAATTTACTATTTTATAATAGAATAATAAAAAATAATAAAAGAGTTTCTCTTTTTATCTATATTTTGTATTAAAATTAATAGTAGAATAATATTAATGTAATATAAATTTACAATTAATTTTCTGTATATAAAAATATATATAAATAACTAACCTTTCTAATTATCATATATGATTTTTTTAATTTATCATTTAAACAATTAAAATTACATATTAATAATCTTTGTGTAACTTTGTACTTAAGGAACTAATCAATTCATAAGAGCACAATCTAGTTATAAGAGCATAATCTAGTTATAAGAGCATAATCTAGTTATAAGAATAACTAGATATAGTATACTAATTATTGCATGACATGAATATTGGTAGAGTTTTCGTGCTTTAAAAAAAATGTGATCATTTTCAAAAACTTATTAATAGGAATTAATTACTTATCTTTAAGATGTATTATAAATGTGATTGATTATTTAGTTAGTTTTTAAATATTTATTCTAAGATAATAGTCCATAGATACATAGAAATACTTTTTATTAAAATGAAAAAACATCACTTATTATATCACAATGTTTTATTTGGAAAAAAATATTGTGTACAGTTTTTCATGACTTTACATACTTGCAAGCATGCTATCTTATTTGTCCTTTTGTGTATCATCTTTTCATATTGATGGTATACTCTTATCACAACGCCACTACCAACTTATAATAACGCCACTACCAACTTATAATACTTTCTATAAAATATGATATCATTGAATTAAAACTCAAACTATTAATCCAATGGTTATATGGAATAATGTTGTATATAATTTGATATCATTGAATAAAAAATTAAACTATTTATTTAATGGTTATATGGAATAATATTGTATATTATAAATTACAAGATAGATGAAAATCTATTATTTTATTGTGTTTAGAGACACTTTCAATTAATATTAGTCATAATTAAAATATATCAATTTGCATGTTAATTTTAGGTAATTTTATATAGAAATATAAAATAACTAAAAGTAAAAAAATAATTGACATTTTAGGTCGAAGAAGAAATGTAATTTCTTCACTATTTAATATGGAGATGAGTGAAAACTAGCAATTGCCACTAAAGGTGCAAATGTACACAGAAGAAATAAAAAATTTGGGAAGAGAATTTTGAAAAACTAAATCACTAAATATAAAAACTCTTATTTTTAATAAAGTAAATATTATATAAAGATTGATCCTCTTTGAGGTCCTAGAGCCCAACAACTCATTCATGAGGTTACACAATGAGTCCTCATGGGAGATTCCATTCCTGTAGTCAACACTACTTCACGAATGAGGCTAATGTATTTATTACAAGAAAAAGACAAAATTTGTTGGATTATAAAAAAAATTATTAGATTACAAAGAGAAATGTAGTCAACACTACTTCATGAATGAGGCTAATGTATTTATTACAAGAAAAAGACAAAATTTGTTGGATTATAAAAAAAATTATTAGATTACAAAGAGAAACCTTATTACAAGAAAAAGACAAAATTTGTTGGATTATAAAAGAAATTATTAGATTACAAAGAGAAATGTAGTCAACACTACTTCACCAATGAGGCTAATGTATTTATTACAAGAAAAAGACAAAATTTGTTGGATTATAAAAAAAATTATTAGATTACAAAGAGAAACCTTCTGCTTGAGTGGTTTCTTACAGAGTAGGGAAATAGTGAAGACAAAATGGATAGTGGAGGAAGTGGTGGTGTTTGAAGACATTATAAAAGGGGATGATATGCAAGGAACTCATCATTACATAATGAAGAGCTTATGATTGACCTTTTCTCTAAGATAATTGTTTGGGATTCTCTCTTTTAGATTGTAAATGTTGGAGCTTGATTTTCTTTACTACCCAGGTCAATGAAGCTATGGATTCCACCCATTTACAAATGGTGGTTGTTCCTATTTTTCTTGTCTGCACCTAACTCAATCACCTCCAACATTTGTATCTAATGGTGGGTTTATTTGCTAGGGAAGTGAGAGATTTGGGTGAACAACATTCACATTCAAAGGTAGAATGAACAATAAGTAGATCTTGTGCAATACCCTTGAGAAACATGTGATGGTATTCTATTTTTCCTATTGGCTTGGATTCTTGATGATGGAAGCTACAAATATTAAATTTAAGGCGTTTTTTAGTGATGGCAGGGACCTTTTTTTATTTGCTAAGGAAGTGACAAGATTTTGTGAACAACATTTACATTCAAAAGGAAATATTAAAGTCTTAAAGAAGGAACATTTGTGATTACTCACATGGGTAAGAGTCAATAACTTGTGATTTTTGGAACAATTTTTCTGGCATATTTGAATGAGTGGTGTTGCTTGGGTTGGGACCATGTTAATTAAATTTTTATAAAAAATGCATTTTATAATTTTGTAAAGTCCTAATACTTTTTTCTTCTTAATAATTGATTTTCAACTTATTGAAAAAGAATGTTCGTGATTGAATCCATCACCAAATTATAAGGCTCACTATTTTTATTTATAAATCTATGCTTAAAAATAATAATAATTAAAATATCGAACATTCATTGAAGTATTTATAAACTTTCCAAATCGAAAAAAAGAAAGAATTTTGCCGCATCATGATCATAAACAATTAATTAAATGAAACACTGAGAAACTCATTACACTTTATATAGAAATAAATTAAAAATACATAAACCATATTAAAATTGACTTTTAAAATGTTAAACATTACAAATAATAAATTTAAGGACACATGTTGTTATGTACTTAATAAGTGTTGATTTTTGGCAGCATTGAATGTGATCTAAGCCTCAAAATCTGTAGGGAGGCTTGGACACATGTATTCCACAATATCCAACAATCGTTTTGGGAAATTCCACGCAGAATCAGTTTTATTAAATTTTTATTTGTAGTGGTCGCCTAAGTATAAACTTAGGGAATTAAAATAATTAAAGGGTACTAATCTAACTGTGGGTGAAAATTCTAGAAGAAGACGAGGATCAAGCCAAAATGATTTAAGCCATTGATTAGAATCTAATATGGGTTGCTGGTTCTCAACAGAAGGATTATAAGAGGAGGCTTGATGGGAATTTGGAAACACATCGAGTAGGAGATCAAAGATCAGATTTTTGAAGAGAGTAAGGCGACAGTTGCCGAAGAGAAGTTCAAAGTGATTTCTTACAGTGAGGGTCAGGGGTAGTTTCAGTTGGAGATTTTTCTTGATCCATGATGCTTAGCAGAAGAGACAGAGAAAGATCCAGGAGAGGCAGCGTAGAGGCTACCCTGGGAAACGTAGGTTAATGTAGAGGCAACACAAAGCCTTGAGGAGATTTGTATTTTTGCTGAAGAGGTCGATTTATGAAGCCGAAAGCCGAGGTGTGAGACCGAGGGGACATACTTGAAGTCTTAGAGGGAAATCGATCAACAGAAGGGGTGACGATGTCCCTAGATGTTGTGACGCTGGGCCTACGTAGTGACTATGCAGAGGCAACACATAGGCAACAAGGTACAAGCCATTTTGTGGGTGGATCAGTTGGGATTGCCAGTGATAATGTGAGGTATTTATCATTGATCATCTGCGAGTGATATTCTCTGTACTGGATAGCCAAAAAGGCATCTAGAGATTGCATTCTGACAAATACTACTTAATAATACAAACCCTTAGCTGTTTGACTAGTTTTCCCACACTGGGTTTTTTCGGGGACTTTTGTCCAAAAACAAATGTATGATGCGCGTGATGTATATTTTTCCCTTGTGTTGTATTTATTTTCCACTATTTTTATTTTTGTAGGTTGCAATGTATTTAATTCGATATTTGTCATAACACACAATAAGTAAATTGGTTAAAAATATTAACAATTAGAAGAATTAACATTAGTAGGTACAGTAGGAATTGGGTAACCAATTTTTAACATGGTATCAGAGCACAGATTGTGAGCAGAAGAGCTTAGAAGCAGAAAGGAATAGGAGTTTGAAATTATTACAGAGGGAATAATTTGAATCCCCAACAGTGAGTGTAGTCCTTGGGCTAGAAGGTCGAAGTTTTGAGGAGAAATCGATTTCTCTAAGTGAGTCGATAGATAAATTCAATCTCCAGAGGCAAAAGGGAGCAACATATTTTTCCTTGCAGAGAAAATCTTCAGCTAGGACGCAGATATTTTGTAGTAGTTGTTGGAAAAATAACGTTAGTAGGAAGAAGAGAGACACTGTTGAGGGAATTTTTCCTTAGCGAACTTCCTGCCAAGAAGTTTTAATTCTCATTTGCTGAGCAACAACAGGGAGCAATGGATTTACTAACTCTAGCAGGGAGTGCGTAGGCTAACCCAACATTAGCGTAGAGGAGAGAGGAGGCAATTTGACATTTTGTTGGGAGAGATAACAGCTAATGGGTTGTGGGATTAGGATCAGTTGGAGGATGATCCAAATATGTGATCTGGAAGGAAAGGATCTCATGCCTTTTCAATGAGCACGATCTCAAAACCTATGTCGGCAGTGCGGTCGCTGTACGTGCAGATCCAGATATGCTTAAGAAGTACAAGGATGAAATGGCGAAGGCTAAATGATTGATCCTTGGTGGAGTGAGAGATCACCTAGTGTGTCAAATTGCCGGAAAGGATACTACTTGACAAATGTGGGAATAATTGACCACGCTATACGAAGGATATTCCGAACAACATAAGATGTACTTGGAGTAGAAGATGAGATCCACATATATACAAAAGGGGGAACACATTGATCTGTTCCTAATGAAGCTTTAGGAGATCCGAGACTTGTTGGTCGTTGTGGGGTCAACACCTCAGCCTACCGAGATGGTGAGGTTGGCCCTAAACTCAGCCTTAGAAGAATGACAAGTTTTTGTCCAAAGTATCTTGGGCAAAGAGAGATTTCCAGATTAGGAAGGGATGTGGGTCACTCTTCAACAGGAAGAGATGAGGAGAGACTTAGTCAATTGCAAACTTGATATTTACAATGACAGCAGTAGGAGGAAGCCAAAGGAGGAGGATGAGAATGCAACCCTCACGCTTAAGGGGCAGTAGGAGCAACAAAAGAAGAAGAAAGATGTTTCAAAGATCAAGTGCTTTTGGTGTGGTGAACTTGGTCACTACGCTAAACAATGTTCTCTTAAGAAGAAGGACAAAGACGAGAAGCATGATTTGAAGGCTGCATCTACACAGATTGAGGAGGTGGTGTTTGCCATGATTGCCCAGAGGTGGGGTGATATAGAATTGTAGTTCGAAAGAACTGCAGATGGGCAAGATACTTGAGGAGTCCACCTCTCGGATCAATACCTTGTTACAGGAGCCCAGATTAGAAGTCACAGGATGGACCTGTGTTAGTTGGTGCAGAGGAGTGTCAGAGTGACAGTGGCAGTGGCTAGGAGTGCCAGAGATTGGGTAGCGCAAAGCTAGAGTTGGAAGTGGTGTAGATGGCACATAGAAATTTCAGCAGCAATGTAGAGGCTTTAGAGGGTCAACGTAAAGACTAGCAATAGTCAGAACTCCAACAACAGACGCATCGTTTTGAACACCTATTTAGTAGTTTTGGATGATTTTCCATAGCTGATACAGTGGGAACAATAATTAGAAAAGGTTGTAGTGCAGATGCAGTGTTGGCAGTGGTAGTTCCAGTAGCAACACATATGCAAAATTTGAGAGGGAGTTGTAGTACAGATGCAGTGTTGGCAGTGGCAGTGCCAACAAAAGGACATATGCAAAATTTACGTAGCAGTTGATGGGCAACAATGTCAGACATTAGTAGTGTAGAGGGAGATGTTACATAGAAGGATGATTCTTTAACAAGTTGTATTATTAGAGCACATTACTCGCTGAGAGAGAGTGTTGATTTATAGCAGCATTGGATGTGATCTATGCCTCAAAATTTGTAGGGAGGATTGGACACATGTATTCCACAATACCCAAAAATTGTTTTGGGAATTCCATTCCGAATGAGTTTTATTAAAATCATTAATTATTTTTTAATGGGTGCCTAAGTTTAAACTTATGGAATTAAAATAAATAAAGGTTATTAATTTAACTGTGGGTGAAACTTCTAGAAGAAGACGAGGATCAAGCCAAAATGATCTAAGCCATTGATTAGAATGTAATCTAGGCCATTGGTTCTCAAAAGAAGGATTATAAGAGGAGGCTTAATGGGCATTTGAAAACACATCGAGTGGGAGATCAGAGATTGAATTTCTGAAGAGAGCAGCGCAACAGTTGTTGGAGAGAAGTTTAAAGTGATTTCTTGTAGTGAGGGGAAGGGATAGTTCTAGTTGGATATTTACCCTGATCCGAGAATGCTCAGCAGAGGAGGTAGAGAGAGATTTGGGAGAGGCATTGCAAAGGCTATGCTGGGTAGCATAGGTTGGCGCAAAGGCTTGAGGAGATCTGTATTTTTGTTGAAGGGGTCAATTTCTGAAGTCGGAAGTCGGGGTGTGAGGCCGAGAGGAGAAAACCAAAGTATCATAGGCAAATTGATCCACATAAGGGGTGATACTGTCCCTAGACGCTGTGATGTTGGGCCTATGTAGTGAATGTGTAGAGGAAGCGCAAAGGCTGCAAGGGACAAACCATTCTATGGCTGGATCAGTCAGGATCACCAATGATAATGTGATGTATTTCTCACTAATCTTCTGTCAGTGATATTCTTTGTAGTGGATAGCCAATAAGGCATCCAGAGATTGTATTCAGAAAGTTATTGCTTAATAATACAAATCCTCAATTGTTATACCGATTTTCCAACACTGGGTTTTTCCGGGGACATTTGTCAAAAAATAACTATGTAAATGTGTGTTATGTATATTTCTCTCCTATGTTGCATTTATTTTCCACAATTTTTATTTGTGTGGGATGCAGTGTATTTAATTTGATATCTTCCGTAGCACACAACAAGTAAATTGGTTAAACAAGTTAACAATTAGCGGAATTAACATCAGTTGCTGCAATAGGAATCGAGTAACCACTATTTCACATGAAATAGGAATGATAATATGATTTTTGATATATGTAATCACACATTTTTCTATATTTCTTTAAATTTCAATCATCTATATTCCTAATTTTATTGAGATTGACCAATCCTTAGCCATGTGCTTTGTTCCTTCTGAATGCAAACTTAAAAGATTACAAATGTAAATGTCAAAATTATAAAACATGGATACAATTTAAAAAATAGAATATATTTATACCGGTTTGAAATTTTTATATATATAAATTTTGTTTTTATATTTTAATAAACAAAATTATAAATACAAAAATTTAAAATGATTTCTTGTGAATTAATTAAATCAAATTACTATGTCACACCTGTTATTAAAATTACGATGGGTAGTTCTCCTTTTGATACAAACACTTTGATTTATGCATCTCTACCAAACTTTATTTAACGGGCATGAATGAGTTCAAAGTTTACTAATTGGTTTACTTGATATTGTTAAAGTAAATTATTTTATATGCTAACTTGGTACCTAACGACCACCGACTTTTGAAAAATGACAATGTGTGATGACCTTTAGATTTTCTCTTATATATATACATATATTTTTCTTTGAATAGCAACTATATATGGTTTATATTGTCAAAATATTTTAAAGAAAGGCGCTAGTTATCCGTAGTTCTTTAAAAAAAATTATTTTGCAAAGGGCACACATTTTTGTGATTAGACATATCTAAACTCATAACATTCATAGAAAAGGTATTAAAGGGGTTATGCTAAATGATTTTTTCAAAATTCAACCAAGATGAGGAGGAACGAAAATCTGGGGAAAAACCTCAATGTGATGCCAGAAATGTAAAGTAATTCTCTTCAATGACTTTTTCACAATCTAAACGAAATGTAGTTCCATTTATTTTACTAAGAAATTAGAATGGAGGTAGTATGAGCTAAAATTACAAAGAAAAGGGACCAGAAACGAGCAAGAAACATGGCACTGGGAACTCTTCTGGGGTCTCGAGCTTGAACTCGGTTGGCAACCCCAGGACAATCGAAGGTCACATGCGCAACATGTCTTACATTTGTCGTCCAGGTTATCTCCATCTTCGAAGGATCTTCTCGGTTTGCTTGGCAACCGACTAAAGATCACGTGAATGTCATTAAGAGAATTGCTAGAACAAAGAATTGTTCATTACCACTGTTATTTCTCTCATTATTGTGTTCATTTTTTCGAATCTTCTTGTTAATGGCTTCGCTCTTCTCACATATGTAGTTTATGGATTTCTCGACAGAAACTTTGTTGTCATTAGATAGATTCGCTATCTCAGAGGCTTCCGCGACCAGGGTTTCTTCGAAAGAAGAATCTCCAGCCGTCCTGAAATCACTTGCTGAGAAGATCGACGTTCCTGCGGCAGTGGTGGCGTCTTCAAAATCATCAGTCGTGACAGAATCATCTGAGTGATAGTGGAGTGGCGAGGATGACATGACATATTCCGTGACACTCTGTTGTTCTCTTCTATTGTTTTTCGTTTCTGAGCTCCGGTAGATTTGAAATGAGGGACAATTTTGCGCCAAGATTACTTCGTGGCTCGCGTGCCAATGACAGTTAGAGCCCGCGTTGCTCGCTGTTGCATTCTCGATGGTGGACGCTAGAGGTGATGTAAGGTCCTCGGATGAATGGTGCAGTTGGGCGCCGGGCGACCGGGCGTGCGCACACGACGGGCGGTTGTGCGACCGATATGCGACATAACATATGCGACGAAGGTTGTGCGACCGTGTGAAAAATGGCTAAGGAATGGAGCGTTTATACCCTTGCGAGAGCGTTTGCGGTGATGGGGTGGTCGACCTATGATGAGGGGGTGTGGCCGACTTGATGAGTGCCCAAGCGTTACGTGCGGAGGGGTGTGTGGGCAGTCGGCTGGG
>APFE030938595.1:30464-59113 GCA_000404065.3 Pinus taeda
GTATTGGTGAAAAGAAAACGGTTGGTAGTGCCGCACCTCACCGGCATGGTTGAAAGACCACCGTAGGCTTGGGGGCGTGACAGGTGCCCTCGGTGAAACAAGAATATCATCCCTAGAATAAGATGAAATATGCTGAAGGCATACATTGTCCTTCAGGACCAAACCAACATATTATTTTTATATTCCAATCAAATTTTGAACAAATGTCACTTATTATGCAAGACAATGGACAGAAAGAGCTCAAACGAAGATAAAAATGGTAGACATTATCTGGCCTCCATAATTTAAAAAAGGAACACTTTCAATTTAAAAATAATTTACTTTTTACTAGGATGAAGAAATGTAATTTTGCAGTACTTAATATGGAGATTATAGGAAATAGTATTATTGATATTACATGTTGTGTAAGTCATTCTACATTCAGTTTACATGTGATATTTAAAATAAAAATATATTAATAACAAAAATATTTTGTAAAATATTTCAATGCACATATTGAATAACATTATTTTATATCTACTTTACATAGAGAAAAATAAAGTAATTTAAGTTAAAAAATCTTATATTTTCACTTTCTATAACTAGGGACATGTGTAATTTATTTTATTTTCAATGTGGAGTTAAAATATAAGATTTTAAAAATATCCCTAATAAAGAAAAGTTTAACATAGGTTATAAATAAAATATTTCAATACCCATGCCGAGTAAACGATTTTAACATGAAACATATATAGAGAGAAAGATTGGAGATTTTTTATTCCATTAATTGTTGTTTTCTAATGTAATCTTTAGAAAATATTAATAATAAAAACAATAAAACGTAATGTGGAAAATATGAATTATAAATAAAATATTTCAATGTCAACTACATATATATTATACAAGTCTAGATCCAACTTAACTCCAGATCTACCAAGGGCCAAGAGGGATCACTCTAAAAAATGTTTGCATGAGATTTTATGTAATATGCCTTCGATGATTATCACATATTTTTCATTATCACATTTCATGTTTGATAAAATGGTTGGTTGCCAAGAACTTGTAGCGAGTTAGTTCCAAACCAAGAAATGGTAACTGATAACTAAGCTATGCATCTTGGGAAGGAAATATTCGTTCCATTTTAAATTTATCTAGGGATGATTCCTGGAGATGAATTGACTACAAAAGATTGGAGGCTGTGCTAGTGTTTTTTTACAAATCGTAGCTTGTCATTTGTTATGAATGATTCAATTCGCAATGGAAGTAGTTGTCATTCATTTTTTTTTTTATTGCTAACTGCAACATCCTTTTAGGGGAATTACTATAACAATCAACTAGTGAATAATTAATAATATTATTGATTAAAGTGTCCATTGAAATTAAGTAGTTGAGCCAAGAGTTTGTTGGTGGTTTTGAAACAAGCTCGAAACTATCTCATGATTTTTTTGACAACAAAAAAAAACTTAAGAAAAAGAGGGTGTGAGGTGGTTGAATGAAGCAATGTTTAAAGGTTCTCAAGAATTAGTTATGTGTAAGGTCCCATCTTACAAAATATCAGTATTATACTAAGGATGACTCAAAATACGATATTATTTTATTTTATTCTAAGTTTTTAAGATGTAAAAGTTAATGCAAGGTCATATATTTATATATATATATTTTATTAGTATTGTTTACACTACACACTAATTTATACTAACTAACTAACCCATGGCAATTTTAATCTTCTCATGAAAGCTACAGGGTCATGGTTCGTCAAGATTCAAAAATTGACCATAATACTTGCTTCTCAAGCTTAAAATGAAATTTAAATGATAGATTTTTTAGTGGGATAAATAATATAAATTTTCACAAACCACAATTTCCAATAAGCTAATTGTTCATTCTATTGTAATTAAATGTGTTTAAGAGTCACTAATTTGATTTTGTTCTAAATAGCATGCCTGTGAATTCTTTGGTAAAAAAAAAGGAAAGAAAAACAAGATAATTCAACATCTAAAGGAGTGGTTTCCAATGATTATGAATTCATATGTGAGCTAACATTACAACAATTCACTTACCCAAATTTGACTTCCATGGATTTTTTATTCAATGGAATAATCATGCTTATTCATTGAGATATTTCCATAAATACCTTGGTTGCAAATCCTAAATTCACTTAGTCATATTTATAGACAATTTGTAGATGCAATTAGCTACAACCATTGAAGCACTATGTCAAACAGTTTGCAAGCATGAAATGTAAAACCATTGAGGCATTTTTTCAAATACTTACAACCATAACCCTTAAGGTGATTTCACCATAATTAGCTAACATGAATCTAAGATTACATAACTTCTTTTTGATTGTCAGTAATGCCAATAAGTGAACCTAATATGTAAGTAGAACTATCATCCATATTTATTGCTACATATACAAAAATTTAGGCACATAAATGACTATAAACATTTAATAAATTTTACAAATAGATCGCAACGATGTATTTACAACCATTGGAGAATTTTGAACAGTAGTTAGCAGTCACAAAACAAGCTGCTAACTATTAAACTAAAACAAGCAATGAAAAGTTATTTAAACTATCAATGTATTAACCATTGAGTCTTTAAAACAAGAAATTCATGTTTATAGATTAGGTTGGTTTCATAAATAAAGATTGCCAGGTAAATCACAACTAAAAAAAACAACAAAACAAACCACTACACAACATCAACAAATCTGGAAAATATACCAGATTAGAGAACCGGTTTCTGAAACTCTGTTCCTTGAAATAAAAGTTGGGGGGACATGGAGAAAGGTACAGATACCCCCTGAAGTTAATATGAATCAAAATGGAAGTGCCCAGGAATGAGATTCTTTAAAACCACAACCAATACCAAATTCCTACTACCTCATTTATCACTTCTGTCAAACATGTAATGTGCAAACTTATCTACAATTGTAAAAGGAGAAGGAAAAATCAAATTTATGCTATTAATATGTTTTCATAAAACTCATGTCATCTTAAATGCTTCAACCATTAAGACCTTCTGTCAATCAACTTGCAACAAAACTGTACAAAAAAAAACTTACATAAAATGAACTACAATTATTGCAAAATTCTTCAACATTTAGTGTGCATCATTTGATATACATCTACGTTTAATTCAACAACCAAATAAGAAAAAACCATGTAATGAACGACAAAAGAACACAATATAATGTTGTCAACATAGATGACAGTGAGTTTAGACAACTCCAAAAAGATGGGAGTATGCTATAGCTCCAATATCCTTACTAATTCATTGTGAACCACCCGATTTTTCTCCCAGCCGTATCCAGGAATAACTTCTTCCCCTAGAATCCCTTGAGCTGCAAAATCTCATAAGAAGTACCAAAAGACAACAATAGGGAGATTTTCAAGGAAAATTAAGGAAGGAAATTTTCAATTCCTCTCAATACCACTCATGTCCAACCTCAATAGCTAGAGCTCTTAGGATTTTAATAAGAATTTCAAATTTATTTTGGAAGAAATTGGCTACTCTCCATATCTCTCCCTCTAACCATCTTCCTCAAGTCTCTTCCACTCTTGGCATCATAATCCACACCCCCAAGTGAGAATACAAGAGACTGATATATAGGAGGAGAAACCAATTCTTGTCATAAAGGAGGAGTAATGTGCATGCATTGTATTCCATTAGAGGAGCATAACTTAGGCCATTAAGGAGAGTGTAACATATGCATTAAAGACAACGTAAGAGGAATATTTTATGACATATCTTTAATGAGTGAAAAGGAATATGCCATTCCTTGATGAGAGAGTAATGTATTATTTAAAAGAGAGAGAGAGTTACATATAGCCATGAGAGTCATGAAGGAGAGAGGTGTGAAGTGATTGAGGAGACGAAGTTGAATTGTAATTCCTTTTTAATAATAATATCATAGTCTCATAAAAGATAATAATAATATTAATAATATTAAGGATTCATTCAATATTGAACTATTAGGATTGATTAATGATAAGTTAAGTGGTTTTCCTTCAACTACGTTTGATTACCCATTTATGCAATGGGATTTACTTTTTTTGGAAAGTCATGCTTGAGATGCTAGACATGCCTTTCTATTTTTAGAAAGTCATTCCAGAATTGTGAGAATGAAATTTTATTTAAGGAAAGTCATCCATGAGTTACCGATTTTCAACATCCATGAGTAGTAATTTTTTTCTAGAGAATAGGGATTCGGCACCCCTATTTCATGCATCTCTATGCCTTAGTAGATTGAGGACTCCACCGCCTGATCTACTCCAAAGATCCTAGGTTCCACAACTTGATATTTTTAAATATTCAAGACTCCACGTCTTTATCTTTCTTGGATTTAGGACTCCACGCCCTAATTTCCATCCCTGCGCATCTACTATGCTTTGAAACTCTGCGTTTCTCCTTATGGTACTGATTGTGATATTTTACCCATTTGATGGTTTGCTGGTAAGGCCTTGTTCAAAGCCATACGCACATTACAATCTCATAGATCAAAGGAATGAAATGAATTTCATAATGAAATTAACTTAGTCACATTTTACCAAGAATGGTGCATGACTTCCACAATAATTTTGGTTTTGAAAAAATGACTTCCATAGTCATTCACAATTGAACATCCTTGTTGGAAAATGACCAAGTCCCCTACTACATCTCGTTTAGTACAATATTAGACATATATAATCACACAAATCATGTATCAACCATAAATCATAATTAACCATTTATTCCACATAACCATGAACATCCATGGGTCTATGTGTCTAATAAAAGATACCACACATAAGAGGAAATATAGTTATATAAAACATTGTTCCCCAATCCAATGATCAATCTACCATACATAAACATAAATGGAAATATAACTATGTATATAAAACATTATTCCTCAATCAATTCATTAATCTGCCATATATATAACTTGCCAAAAATCACCCTTGATAGGAGTGACAAAACTATGGTAAAAAATAGGACACTACATTATGATAACTAATTTTAATATTTGTGAAAGGAAAATAAAAAAGAAAAAGAACATGATGAGGAGATCATTTGAGACTAGATGGGAGTAGGATTTAAAAGAAAGTTTCATCAGGTATTTGACGTTTATTTTTCGAAAACCGAATTAATGATGAAGATATGCTAGCAATTGGTGACCAGGGTTGAGGGCAACACGAAATTTGGAGTCAGGATTGCCCCCACAGAGTCCCCCTTTCTAATATAATGCGGGATTGGTGGGTTGGTCCTATATATACGAGCTCCTCTCCAAAATTCTTTCCATTGCCCAAGTTTCTTGACGCGACACATGGTGAGGGCTAAGGTCGTGGATTTGAGTGGATTGGGAGAAGATGAATGTGAGAATAATGGAAGTGTTATTGCCCTTGAGGTTGTTATTTAGGATAATAAGAAAAAGATATCGTTGGATGTTAAACAATCTCATGTGGGTAATACTTATCAAATTGGAGTAGAAGCATTCCCAAAAAGAAACCTACATTCCCTGTTAACACTCAAGTAGAAGGATCGAGTGATACATCTTGTTTGCATTTTAATATTTATGATTGTAGTATGTAGGGACTTTGTACAAGGTGATCTTAACTGCTCAACTATGTGCAAAACCTATGGTGCTGATTGAAGCAAAAGGAGAATTGAAAGGATGGTGGTCACCATTTTCATGGATGTTGCATTCAAAGAGATAAGTATACTTATCATTCTTCTTGAAAAAAGAGTTTTCATATGAATACTTACATTTAAAAGAAGGGAAAGTAGCCATTGTCATGAAAGAGTGCATATGAGTAGCTGTGTAAAATATTAGCCATGTTTATTTTGGAGAGATTACATGGTAAAATATAAATTTATTGTGATAATCTTAAAAACAAAATAGCTATTACATTTGATATTTCTTGAAAAGGAATAAATTATTTCCATGCACAAAAAAATAACTATGATGTTTGATATTTCTTGAAAATAAATAAACTATTTTCATGCACAAAAAAAACTATTATGTTTGATATTTCTTGGAAAGAAATAAGTTATTTGCATGCAAAAAATATAACTATTATGTTTGATATTTATCAAAAATAAATAAACTATTTTCATGCACAAAAATTGAACTATTAAGTTTGATATTTGTTGAAAATAAACAAGTTAATTGTATGTGCAAAAATATAACTATTCTGTTTGTTATTTATTGTTAAGAGATATGTTATTTGCATGTACAAGAAAAAATAATAATAATTTATCAAATTTCTTGAAGAGAAAAGATAAGTTTGCATGCAAGAAATGTAGATACTATCCATTGGAATTCTTCAAAACAAAACATGTGTTTGCATATATATCTACTATGCTTTTAATTTATGAGAAAAGAAAATATGTCTCTACATGCAAGAAATAATCACGGTTAAGATTTCTTTTGGAAAAGAACATGTGCACAAAACAATAGCCACGATGTCAATTCTTTTGAAAGGAATATGTATTTGTGTACATGAAAAGATAGCTAATGTGTTGTTAATGTGCTCAGTTATTTATGTTGTTCTTGCATGAAAATAATACACTATTATGTTAACTTTATTTTAGAAAGAGACACGCATTTACATGAATGATAATAATAACTATTGTGATGGAAAAATTACATAGATTCATGTAGTAGAAAATAGCCGAGGGATTAATTTCTTTGAATAAAGTTTATTCAATTACACACAAAGATTGGGGAAAATTGTAGTGGTTTTCCTCTTGGAAAGGAATGTGCACTTGCGTGAGGGGAATATTAGTTAATGTGGTATTTATATTATAGGCATGCTTTGAGAGTTATATACTTATGATTAATGCATGTACAATGTTGTTAAAGGAAGTATGCCACAATATTTTATTTACAGTTCATGTATGTTGAAAATAGCAACAAGAAATGATAAAAATAGAATCTAGAAATTCCAATTTTAATTTGTCCTTGAATTAAAATTGTGAATTAAAATCAAATTTAGTCTCACCAGCTGCTTCGAAATAATTAATTAATTCATTATGGATTAATTAGTTATTCAAGTTAAAAGTCTTTCTAAAGTCATGCAAGAGTTATCCCTTAAATTAAGAAGATTATCCCTTAATTAAGGAGATAAGATTGAGTTATGTTTGAGTTGTAATTAGTTAACTCAGTTTACTGAGTTAAGTCCAGTTAAATTAGTTCCAAATTGTTTAAGGGACTAATTGTGAGTTATCAGTCAGTTGATGCATGCATGCACTTATCCAGTGTACTCCAAATAACTGAAGATTCCCTCATTAGAAACTCATGCATGTCTATTTTGAGAGAGACTCAGTTGAGCTAAATGTCAAGGACAATGTACTATTGGTTGCATGTGTTTTCCTATAAAGGAAACTCATGTATGTAGTCAAGGAAGGCTCCTTGAGCATTGCGTAGTTCTAGCAGGGTGTGAGATCAGTTTTCCACTTGGTTGAGAGTTTTCCACTTGGTAACAGGAGGATCACCTAAGAGAAACAGCACAAGGAAATAGGAGCTTGGAGGGTAGAGGAGAAGGCTTGTGAGAAGCTTTGGCTGCCTGTGAGCATCCAGGAGGATTGTACTGAGAGCTGGCTAGCTGTGAGAGCTAAAGCTTCATATAATTCTGATGTATTTCCACCTTGTATGATAATACAAATAGTGGGGTTTTTAGCTAAGGCTTTCCCCTAAGTATTTTATGTGTTTCATGTGCATTGATTCTTCTTCTTCTAGTTATATGTGTTTAGCTCGATCTTGCTCAATCTTTAATCTTCCGCAAATTGACAGTGGAAATAGATAATAGTAGTTTTCTTTGGTATATTGCATTATCGGGTTAATCTACAATCATATTTTCTACATGATCTTAGAGGTAGATTTGTAGAGAATTTGCAGAATTTCTACATTGTATCAGAGCCAAGTTTATCAGAGTTGTGAACAGTATACGAAGAAGAGAATTCGAAGTTTGAAGTTCGAGGTTGCGGGTGCAAATAAAATGCATTTCATACTTCAAGGTTGGCCAATGGCGTTCTATGGCTTGAGACTCGAGTATGCCTTGGAAGGCAGCTAGAGTTACATAGCATGGAAAGATCGCATGGAGGCTATATTAGAAGACAATGGCTGAAGGAATTCATTGATCAAGAAATCCAAAAGGCAACTTCAACTAATGAACAAGAGTTGGTTGAGTGGAAGAAGTGTGTCACGAAGGCGAGACAGATCATCCTTAAGGGAGTTCGAGACCATATTGTCTCGAGTCTCCATGTGAAGGATACTTCATTTTCAATGTGGAAGACAATGAAGGACCTCCACCAAAATATTAGCGACCAAAGGAAATTGGTGCTCAAGGATAAGCTTCGAAGAATCAAGATGGAGAAGGGCGATACTATTTCCACATATTTGGAAAAGCTCACCAGTTGCAGAGATGAGATTGGTAGTGTGGGAATAACTACTGTCGATGATGATATGGTGAGCCTTGCTCTCCTTGTCCTTCCAAAGAGCTAGAATAGCTACGAGGACTCTGTGAATGGAAGGGAGAAACTGCCAGATTGGGAACGAATATGGTCGGATCTGATGTAGGAGGAGATTAGGAGGAGCACTCGAGATGGTTCTTCATCCAAGGATGATGATGAAGAAAATATGGCCTTAGAAAGTAAGGCAAGGAAAGAGCAGGGGAAGGATTCCCATTCCAAATCGAATTATTCTCATGGAGGGAAGAAGGGTGACAAGTGTAAAGTGAGATGCCTTAATTGTCATGAGATGGGACATTATGCAACTAATTGCCCATTGACGAAGTCCAAGAAGGGATATCCAGAAGGATCAGAAGGTGAGACATTAGCCTCTCAGTTCGAAATGGACTTTACCCTCATCATATGCATGGTGTCATTGATGATGGGTTGTGGTTGGTATCTTGACAGTGGAGCCTCATTCCACATGACCGACGATAAAAATTTATTCAGTGCCTTGGAGGAGAAAGACCTCAAGATGCATATAGAGATGGGTGACGACGGAAGGTATAGTGTTTCAAGAGTGGGCACAGTTGTTTTTCTGAGGGAGCATGGAGCTCCTATCACCTTGACAAATGTGAAGTATGTGCCTGGACTGAAGAAGAACTTGGTATCGGTCGCGATGTTGGAGGACAAAGGCTATGATGTTGTTTTCAGTAAAGGAAAGGCATTCCTTAGACACATCACCACGAGACAAGTGAAACAGATCGGTTCACGAGTCAAGAACCTGTATGCTCTTGAGGTTCAAGATGAATGCAAAGCCTTGAGGAGTAAGGAAAATGTTAGAGACTTGGTGGCTGAGAGGGAGAGTAAATTACCTCTCAACATATAGCCCCATGAGAAGTCTCAAACAATTGTGGAGGAGCCACAATTGGAGAAGTAGAGAGGAGAACGAGTGAAGAGATCCAACCAAGTGGGCAGAGGGATTACATGCAGCCATACCTCCAGGTATGAGGTGGGGTGATGTGAAGTGATAGTCCCATGAAGGTTAAAATTGGGTAGGGTCCATTGAGAGGTTTTATCTCATGGATCGTACCTTGCTACGGGAGCCCAAAGTACATAGTAGCGGGAGGAATCAGTGGGATTGATGCACTCAGAGATCAAAGTGATAGAGGCTAGAGTAGTCAGTTACTGAAGAGCGCAAAGAAGGATTAACAATAGTGCAGAAAGGTAGGGTCAGTAGAAGCGCAAAGTTTTCAGTTGACAGAGGCAATAACAGTCAGAGACTTTGATGACAGATGCATCATACTGATTCAGGTTGGATGTTTTTTTTTTTTGGAGTTGCTGGAGCAACAACACTAGAGAGAAGTGTTGCATGCATAACATTCCAAAGGTTCACGATCGGGATCGAGTTGAATTCCTTTCTTGTTGAGAGGGAGTGATGAAAATAGCAACAAGAAATGATAAAAATAGAATCCATAAATTCCAATTTTAATTTGTTCTTGAATTAAAATCGAATTTAGTCTCACTAGCTACCTGGAAATAGTTAATTAATTCATTATGGATTAATTAGTTATTTAAGTTAGAAGTCTTTATGAAGTCATACAAGAGTTATACCTAAAATTAAGGAGATTATCCCTTAATTAAGGAGATAAGATTGAGTTATATTTGAGTTGTAATTAGTTAACTTAGTTTACTGAGTTAAGTCCAGTGAAATTAGTTCCAAACTGTTTGAGGAACTAATTGTGAGTTATTAGTCAGTTGATGCATGCATGCACTCAACCAGTATACTCCAAATAACTGAAGATTCCCTCATCAGAAACTGATGCATGTCTATTCTGAGAAAGACACAGTTGAGTTAAATGTCAAGGACATTGTACTATCAATTACATGTGTTTTCCTATAAAGGAAACTCATGCATGCAGTCAAGGAAGGTTCCTTGAGGATTGTGTAGTTCTGACAAGGTGTGAAATGAGTGTGAGAGATTAGTGTTCCACTTGGTTGAGAGTTTTCCACTTGGTAATAGGAGAATCACCCAGGAAAAATAACACAAGGAAATAGGAGCTTGGACGGTAGAGGAGAAGGCTTTGGAGAAGCTTTATTTGTCTATGAGAAGCCAGGAGGATTGTATTGAGAGCTGGCTAGCTGTGAGAGATAAGGCTTTGTATAATTCTGATGTATTTCCACCTTGTATGATAATACAAATAGTGGGGTTTTTAGCTGAGGCTTTCCCCTGAGTATTTTCTGTGTTTCATGTGCATTGATTCTTCTTCTTCTGGTTATATGTGTTCAACTCGAACTTGCTCAATCTTTAAGCTTCCGCAAATTGACAATAGAAGTAGATTATAGTATTTTTCTTTGGTATATTGCATTATCGGGTTAATCTACAGTTAAATTTTCTACATGATATTAGAGGTAGATTTTTAGATAATTTGCATAATTTCTACAATGTATGCATATGAATAGATGTTGAAGAATCACTATTAAAGATTGATTATTGGTTGATTAATATTTTAACTAATCATGATATAAAAGTTTGTTGACAACAACAATGGCAAGAAGAGACAGTGACTTGCACAAAGGATATATTATGTTTAGCATTGTGGTTGGTAAAGAACTAACGGGTCATGTAGATTGGGGAGTGTGAGCTACACGATGGTCCACTGATGGAACAACCACACCACAAAGATATAAAGATTTAAGATCTGTGGGTAAATGATATCATGATGATTGTAATAGATTTTAGCTATATATGTTGTATTTAAATGATATTTCTGTGTAAGATTTTATGACAATAGTTAAGGGATGGACTCCCTTATAATCCATTGAGTGAGGGGTGAACACTTTCATGAGCGTTTAATAATAAAATTAAGTGTTTTCTCGTTTTCACCGTATGGGGTTTGTAGGGTATATCAGTGTCTAGTGATGTGATTTCATGACATGACATTTATATTATCAAGTATGTGTTTAACTAATCTGATTAAAAGAGTCATGAAAATCATGCAATGTTACATCATAAAGTTTATGTTAATATGCTACAATAATGGTTATGTAACTTACTATTCTTTTACTAGTTACTTTATGTAATGATGAAGATTATATCTAATGGTTAATGAGGAATCTGGAATAGTAATTAGGAAAGTTACACGTTGGCAAATGTTGTAAATTTTTCTAACTCCACGCATTTTCATACAAGGTTACTAGGAGATGTTACATTTGATCCCTCTCAAAGGTATATCAAGAATTAAAATAGATCTAGACTAGTTTTAATTTCGTTCTGTAAATTTAATTAATAATTATATTTTAAATTTTTATAATTTTTATTATTATAATAATATTTTAAAATCACATATATAATTTGATTAATTAATTTTTATTATAATAAATATTTTAAAAAATAACAATGTTATTTATTTATTGAATTAATTAAAATTATAATACTTTAAATCCAATTTATTTTCTAAATTTAATTAATAATATATTTTAATTATGGCTAATTTTTTTTGTTATAATAAATATTTTAAAAACAATAATCTTAATATAATAATTTATAAAAATATATTAAAAATACACATTAAAAAAGAAAAATATATTCCCAAACAATTTTTTTCCTATATCGTCCAAAGTAACCATTCAATATAAATTATATCATTGAATGAGAAACTAGGTCTATTCTACACCATAATAAAATGGGTACACTCTATAACACAAAATGGTCAAGATAGGTAACTTTTATATATTCATCAAACAATTAGAATTTAAAATATTTAATAAATATAAATGGTATTTTATATAATTTATAAAACAATAAAAAAACCAATATCAATTTATTTTATTTTAAAATAGTTAATAAAATGAAATAAATGCGAATTATATTTTAAATATAAGGTATAAAATAATAAAATAGATCAGTTTATCTTATTTTCATAGGTTTTTTTAAATGAATAGAAAGTTTCTATTTTATCTTATTATTCATATTTTGTATCATATTATAATTTTAACATAAAACATTTATAATTTATATATATATATATATAATATATATATATATATTATATATATATATTTAATTTAATTAAATTTATCATTTAAATAACTAAAATTATATACTAATAATGCCTGTGCCTTTATAATTTTGTACTTGATGAGTTAAATAATTCATAAAGGGAATGGTATAACTTCGTGCTTGATGAGCTAAATCATTCATAAAGGGAATGGTAGATATGGATAGTCAAATTTTCATTTGAAGTTTGAGATTGTAATATTTGTAATTTTAAACCAATTACATGAGTTTGTAAATAAAATTAATTCATAAAGAGATTAGTAAAGATGACCAGTCAAAATAATCAAATGCTCATTTAGAGTTTGAATTTTTAATATTTGTATTTTTAAACCCACCTGAGTTGTTTGCGATTTTAATATTTATAATTTTAAACCAACTACATTTATTGAGTTTGTGAATAAAATTCATTTATAAAAAGATTGGTAAATATGAATGGTCAAATTTTCTTTTGAAGTTTCAGATTTTAACACGTGTAATTTTAAACGAATTGCATTTAGTGAATGAAATTATATCTAGTGAATTTGATATATATAGAGGATTTCAAGTATTTGGGGTTTAGAAGAAATTGAAAGTGAAGATTTAATTATACTAATAATTGTATTCTATATATTAGTTTTTAATAAAATGAAATATAATTGAAATAAAAATAATATTTATTTATTTGATGATGATCATGATGGTGGTGGTTAATGTCCACTGAGACCAAACATTGGTTTATTGGACCTAAAGAAACAAATTATTTACTTTGATTTAAGATTTTATTCCTATGCTCAAAAAGCTTGGAGAGAAGCCTCCTGAGCTCACTATAATTTTGACATTGTAAAAAGCTAGAAAGGTCAATATTGTAACAAAGATTGTGAAACTGAGATCTAATGTGGCTGTAAGCGGGGCACTGTAAGAGGAAGTGGTTTTCATCCTCGATGTTCCTATTCTCACATATATGGCAAATCCTTTCCATCCATGGCGTTTTAGGAACTGCCCAACGACCTGTTTCACTATGGAGCTCATGAGAATTCGTTCTGATCTTTGCTATATTAATTTTCTTCTTTGAGCTAGTTAAAATAGAGAGATACTTTTGATCTTCTAGGGTGGGTTGATGACCTTCTTATAATAACTTAATTTTCTTTTAGCCGCTAAATCTTTCTCACACCACATTTTTTCTTTGAACTTAGAAGTAACAATATCTTTAATGTTATTAATGTTTTGCAATGCATCATTTTCGTTGATCTCCCAATAGTTAACCAGGCCCTCGTGTCTGTATACCACCTCGTTTGTTTTGGCTAGAATTTAAAGCTAGCTTAGGAAGTCTATGATGGTATATGTTATTTATTTATTAAATAATATAGAAAAATAATTATAATTTAAATTATAATTAATTTTTTTTATTATTATAATTAATTAAAATTTTAAGAACTTTTATATCAATTATATATATATATATATATATATCTTAAAAGAATTTTATTTAGATTTATTCACATTGATTATCAAGTTTAGCATGTTATTACTAAAATATTTTAGATATATGATTTGTAAATTGCTAAAATAATTAATTGAAATTTTTAAATATTTTTAAAGGAAGTTTGAATAGTTTTTATAGGCATTTCAACGTATGTAAATTGGAATGTAGATAATAGAAAAATTATTTAGAATTTTTAAATGGTTATTAGTTTTTTTCTCGCTAGGGATTATAAAATTCAGTTCGCAACCAAAGGCCATTGGTTTCACATTATTTGGCTATGCTTTTGTAATCTGAACCAATGTTTTGGGAAAATGCTTAATACTTTTATTTTTGCATAAATTCAAATTTTTTTCTTCTTCTAATTTTCAAAAATCTTATTTCTGATTTCTGATTGGCTAAAGAAGCTTTTATGGGACATAATTCCCCTAGTGGAGGCCATTTTATTTTTGGTATTTGTCAGTGCCTAACAATTCATTTCAAAATTAAAATAAAAGTAATTGTGTGAGTTGTCATTCCTTTGGTGAGTGCTTTGACATTGACATTGTTATGATAGTGCTATGTCTAATGATGTGGTTGCAAGTTCTTTGCATAGGCCTAGGGGAGGGGCTGGAAAAATTTCCAATTAAAATTATTATGTTTGCTTGCGCGAAAATTTTACTGTGCGGAGGAGGAATTATGTGCAGGAGACTAGGGGTTCTTTTCAGGGGGGGCTATAAAATCCTTGTCATAATAGTTGGATAACCTTGCCTCAATGCCCAAAGGAATAATAACAAGAAATGTAGTAGGTTGCAGATTGCTCGATGTCTATGTTTTGGCAAGGTCACTCTCCCTTCGTTCAGAAGGTACTATGGACAAAATATTGTAAATATGCAGTTATTGGAGATGTTTGCGTGCTCTCATTTATCAAAGAGGACGTTGACTTTCAAGATGGAAGACCTAGCCTTGTTGCACTATTCCCTGTACTTAAAAGTCTAATGAGAAAGGGAAATTGTTGGTCTGGATATATATATATATATATATATATATATATATATATATATATATATATATATATATATATATATTATGTATATGTATATGTATATGTATGTATAGGATGTATATGTATATATATAGATATATATAATATATTATATATATATATATTACACATATATGTATATAGATATATATATATATATATATATATTATATATATATATATATATATATATATATCTTATGGATCCCTGGTGTTCTTGACAAGCACCTATCATATGCCTCGCTATAAAGACTTTGCATCTATCTACGGATAAGCCTATTGTTGTCTAAGCTAGCAGTATAAAGAATTGAAAGAGCACATATAGTGATATGTGTCTTGATTTGGTTGCTCTAGAAGCACTATTGAGGTTGAATGTATATAGCAGCAAGTATGACTTATTATGAAGCAAGTTGGTTGAAGAAGATATTCAATGAGCCTTTTGCGCAAATTCTTAAATGAACCATTGTATAACTGTGATATTCTCAAGTGGGATTTGTTTTTCATAGAATCCATGTTCCACAACAGCCCCAAGTATTGGGTACTACTTTATTTTGATATGGTACATTGGAAAGCTTCTAAGCTCCAACATTGTTGATTGGATGAGAAGACTATCATACTTTCATAGCCTCTTGGTAATATCAATATTATCTTTCTTCAGAAAGAGACTAGGAGTCATGGATAGACCCTACTAAGAGGGGGTCCGAGTTGAACATTGGGCTCTGGGAGCTCCTGGGGGCTTGGGGTACTTCTTGAACTATGAGAGACCATAGGGTGAGTGGTGCATGGTTGAAAGGGAAGCTGCAAGAAAGAGAGAATCAATTGGCATCCATGGCCAGTCTATCTTTGGAAGAAATCCAATGCAGGATGCTAGATAAGTCCTATGCATCATACCTTAAGAAGAGTGGATCTAGTTCCAAATCAAGACCCTAGCACAGAGAGACACTATGCCATTCCAGGATTATAGATAGTTCATTGATCTTTTTTATCAAAGCACATTAGAAGATAGGGCTAAGATGTATGAGTTATACTTGCATAACATGGCCTTGACAGATATGATTGTATGGGACCCTAATGCAAAGCTAGGGGATTTACAGTTGATGGCTTTGGCATCATGGATGAACCATGAGGAAGCAAGGGTTGCAGAAATGAAGAAGATATTTGCAAGGGAACAAATAGAGCCTCTCATGATAACATCTAAGCAGTCCAATCCAATGGTTGTCATCAACACACGTAATTTAATTGCAAATGATCCTCAACTTGCACCCAAGTATGTTGCTGCCCAAGAGCAAGCAATTACACATTTTGAGGATATGTACAAACTGTTAGGGGATGATAGCATACAAGCTTTCCAAAGGATATGGAATACTTTGCCTTACAGTTTGAAAATCGGAGAGTACCATTCTCCTCAAAGGATGAGAGAAGCACTGAATAGGACACCCATGTACAAACAAAGCATCCAAAGGCTCAAAGTCAATTAAATTGGCTTGAGACTCAGTCCACCACTGCTCTTGGGGATGTTAGAAGGAAGGAATGAAGAGGAATAAATAAAGTAGTGGGAGGAGATAGAAAGGAAGGCATGATTCTATGCACAATAAGAAGAACCCACAGTAGAAGCATGGGATGGTAGGGAAGCCACTAGAGCTATGGAAGACATGGATATTGATTGAGTTGCTTAGAGGATGAGCAACACTTTCAGTAGGGGGTGATTATGAGCCTCATCATTGGGTAACTATATGGACCTTCATTCACCTCGTAGATTAGTCAAATAAACTCTTCTCACAACTTATTACATGTTTTGATTATATTTTGTTTAATGAGATGAGTCAAAGTGAGATATTATGCCTAGTGGAATAATGTGCATTAAATGCAGGTTTGTGAGAGAAAATCAAGGAATATTAGCAAGATTAAAGGCTGAAACTCAAATGGGACAAGGAAGAGAGATAGTAGGGGGTAAATCCTCCTCATTTACTTCTCCCTCATTCAAATATTCCTCCATCAATCACACTAGCTCGGAGTACAAGCAGCCAAGTCATCAATATCAAAAGGTAGCAGAGAAAGTGATAGTCAAAGAGTTAGTTCTCTCGAGTTTGGGAGCCGAGCCTCCCTAGATTTAGTGAAGTCATTGGAGACTTCAGTTGTATAAATAAAGAGGCCTAGAGCCTCATTAGGATTCGAATTTTTGTTGTAAAAACACTAGTTCTTTTGGAGCTCCAGTCTTGTGGAAGACAATGCTATGTCATTTTCTGTTTTGATAATGAGAATGAGATTTTTCATAATCCAGTGCTAAGTTAACTCAGAGGGCAGAAGCTCTTGGGTTAGGTCCCAACCATAGCAGCAAAGGCTCCTATTCTTGTATATGTATGCTTAGATTAGTTTCATAGATTCATGGTTAAATTGTCCTTAGAATTATTTGATTGCCAGTAGTGTAGATTTGATTAATTTGTTTATTAGTCTGCTTCCATTTTTGCTTTACTTCAGTAGAAGGTTAGAAGGGATAAAAGGAGCATCATAAAGTTATTAGTGATGAGCACCAGTATTTCTGCAAGAATGTTGCAACTCCTGGGGCTACCAACTTTACTTTTCAACCCAGGGATTGTACAAACTTGGAGGTGAAAATGTTGTATACACAAGTAAAAGTGTTGGTTCAACCTTTTGTCACTGTTCAGCTGGCGAGAGACCACTAGGGTTTTCAAGCCAGACTTCTATGGATTCAGAAGAAGCTTGATTACTGATGAAACAAAGAAAAATCTACTCAAAGTGAAAGCTTGTCTATTGCAATAAGGAGAAGGACTGAAATCCAATGCTAAAAACAAACCATTTCCTAACTAACTACTGAGAAACTATGCTTTACAAGAATGCCAATCTAACATGTATGAAATGCTACTGTCCTAAGCATGAATGTTAAAAACATCAAACATCACTACTGTGGATGTAAAGGACTGAAATAAATCAGTTTTTTTCTTTTTATACTTTTTATGGAAAAACAAGTGTGAAAGCTAATCACTTTTGGTGATGTGGCAGGTGGCTTAGGGATGTTGATGGATGGTTGGAAGGTTTGGGAGACCCTTAGGTGTGACCTTGTGTAGCTTCCTAGAGGTTTTCCCTATATTTAGCCTCAAAACAGGCCACTACAGGAAAACCTATAGGGTGTCATAAAAACCTACATGATTCCCTATATTTCTACAAGATACAGCCGAGAGCAAAACAATGGGTGTTGGAGGTGATGAAAGGCTTAAGGAAGGTGGTTGGTGGATGGAATGGAGTGAGAAAATGCCAAGGATCACTCAGAACTAAAAACCAAGGTTGGGAGATGGTTGGATTTTCTCAACATTCTTGGAGAAGTTTCCATGTAAAATGATGAAATTTCTAAAACACCTACACTGCATCAAACTATGATATTTGCCCAAAAATCATGTAAACAAGAAGAATTTCAATGAGCTAGAAAAACAATGTTTAATGAGATAGCTGTCTACTTCATGTATGAGGAAAATTTGTAGAATAAGATGAAGTCATTGATGAGATCTAGTATAAGGCTAAAAATGGAAGAAATGGTAATTAAATCCTACACTTGCAAACTGATCAAATGTTGGTTCAAGTACAGTGAACTCTAAATTCTATGAGAAAGTAGAAATTTGTCTTTTTAAGGCTGCATAGGGGTCCTTTCCTCAAATCATGATCATTGAAGGAGGAAGTGAGGCCAAGACATCTATTGACAGATTTTTGGTTTTCCTTTTATCCCTTCTAACCTACTTCTGAAGTAAAGCACAAATGGAAGAAAACTAATAAACAAACTAATCAAATCTACACTACTTGCAACGAAATACTTCTAAGGACAATTTAACCATGAATCTATGAAACTAATCTAAGCACACAGATACAAGAAGAGGAGCCTTTCCTACTAGGGTTGGGTCCTAACCCAAGAGCTTTAGCCCTCTGAGTTAACTTAGTATCGGATCATGAAAAAGCTCATTCTCATTATCAAAACAGAAAATTACATAGAAATGTCTTCCACAAGTCTGGAGCTCCAAAATAAATAGTATTTTTACAACAAAAATTTGAATCCTAATGAGGCTCTAGGCCTCTTTATTTATACAACTGAAGTCTCTAATGAATTCCTTAAATATAGGGAGGCTCAACTACCAAAATCGATATGAACTAACTCTTTGACTATCACTTGCTCGGTTGCCTTTTGATCTTCATGACTTGGATGCTTGTACTCTGAGCTAGTGTGATTGATGGAGGGATATTTGAATGAGGGAGGAGTAAATGAGGAGGATTTACCTCCTACAATATCTCTTCCTTGTCCCATTCGAGTTTCAACCATTAATGTTGACAAATTTCTTGATTTTCTCTCACAAACCTGCATTTAATGCACATAGTCCACTAGGCATAATATGTCACTTTGACTCATCTCATTAAACAAAATGTAATCAAAACATGTAATAAATTGTGAGAAGATTTCATTTGACTAAGCCAAGAGGTGAATTATGGTCCATATAGTTACCCAATGATGAGGCTCATCATCACCCTTAATCCAAATGGATCCTAGAAAACCCTCTAAGTCTTCAAACATTCAAAACTATCGCAAAAGAAGAACCAGTTAAAAAGTCGGATTACACTATCAGGAGGCAAAAGCATGAAGAAATCAGTGAAATAAGGCCTATCGGAGGCTTAAAACAATTTTGCATCGAAGTTGTCAAATCTGGGCGATCAACGGTCCAGATCCGACCGACATATTGCAATCAGCAATAGCAAGTGGACGCAATCGGGGGCTATCACATGATAGTTGTGATCATGATCATGATCAGCGTGGGTCAACGAGGACCGTCGATCAAGTGCGCAGATCGACGGCCCAGGTTAGCATGCAATATCGCAATCGTCAAATACAAAGGAGCACTTACAACGGCCCGGGGTATGTGTGATATGCAATTGCGATCAATCGCATCGCAATATCACATCGGCACATTACAATGGAGCGGGGCCGATATACATATGGCTTGCGATAGCCGAACCCAATGAAAATATAGATGATATTATATATATTTTGAGATCCGGAAAACAAGGTTTTCCTTTGTATTTTGCATTTTCGTAAAATAAACAAAATACAAAGGAAAAAGCACTGATGCAATGAAACTGGACCCGAAAGGGTTTATTAATGCTATTATATATGATTCAAAGTCTGATAAAGCCATTTTATGGGGTTTTTCAATGTTTTAATGTATTTTTGAATACAAAGGGAAATCACGATATAAGCGAGATTTCGGGCGGGCCAAAGGCGGTAAGTGGTTTGGACCAGGCTCCGTCCAATCCCATACACTGGTTGCCACATGTCCAGGCTAAGGAGAGAGAAAAACACCCTTATTAGGCGGCTAACCCCCGTACAGAAGAGCCGCCCAAAATGAACCACAACCATTGGATCCGGATCTCCTAGATCAATGGTGGAGATGCGATGCCGATATACTGGCAGACCCGATAGGAGTATAAGGCAGATTTATGCATATTTGAAGTTCGATAAATAGCGTTTGGCAAAATTTTCCTGTGTTTGAATGTATTTCTCTGTGTAAACAGAGAACGGCAATTTCCAAGGATTTCAAAGGCCTGATGACCCATTCCGTTACAGTACAGGTGGCCACCATCCTTGAAAACGTTTAGCAATGATTGCTAACGCTCAGAGGGGGATCTGAGCAGACAGAGCTCAGGAAGCCAGAGAGCCTGAGAAGGAGAAATGAACATATAATGTCGATTGGCTTTAAAGCCATAGACAGAGAGCAAACAGAGGGAGGCAGTGCTGAGACAGAGCAAAGACAGAGATAGAGAGTGATAGAGAGAGTCTGTGTACTCAGAGAGGCTTGAGGGGTTCAAGCAAAACTCTTTCTATTATATCTATTGTGTGTTGAGACTCAAATTGAGCTCATACTTCTGTAAAACTCTTTTTTTAAGACATAATAGAGAGGTCACCACTGAAGACTGGACCAAGAGACGTAGTCCAGGAGTGTTGGGTGAACTCCTTATTATACGTGTTGTGTTTATGTGTTTTGTCTATTATGTTATTTCACTGCTTCATTGTCTATGTATTTCACAATCTTATCAATCCATTGCACAAAGTAACATATGCAAATCCATGCACATGAGTCTGCAATACCTTAATAATTGTCTAAGATCTCATTATCAGATCAAGTGGTATCAGAGCTTTAGGTTTGCTAAGGTTAGACAAACTTGTGCTGGATTGTTGAATGCTAACTAGGTCACAACTCAAATTAGGAGAAGGAGAACTAGTTGAGACTAACCCAGAAATAGGAAGAGTCTATCCTAGGAGGAAAATGACAGAGGAAATTCCCTTGGAATCAGACTCTCAGTTCATGGACAGTTTCATGACCATGAGAGCCATGGTAGAAGAAATGTATCGAGAATTTAAGAAAGGTCGAGGTGAAGATACTTCAACCTCCAAAGAAGAAAAAAGAATAGAGGAACCTCTTCTAGATGGCCATTCAGAAGGCAAAGGGAAAGGGAAAGAGCCTCCTCTATCAACACCTCCATCTAGCCCTTTGATTAAATTAGATGTAAAATTTGATTTGCCAATATATGATGGAGAATTAAATGCAAAAAATCTAGATAACTGGATTAGACAGATTGAAGTAAATTTCAGGGTGCAGAACATCGATTCAGAAAGGAGAAAGATTCAGCTGGCCAACCTTCGCCTTGGAGGAACTACCCTAGTGTTGTGGGAAGGTAGGACAGAAGCTGATTTGAAGAAGCATGGTAAAATTCTTTCTACCTGGAGTGAATTTGTTTCTGCCATTAAAAGACAATTCTATCCACTAGCTTATATGCAACAAGCAATGATGAGTTGGAAAACTCTTCGCCAATTAAAGGGGCAAAGTGTAAAAAGTTATACCCAGGAATTTAGAAAAGGAGCTTTAATTCTAGGCATTTCTCTAGACTCACCTGAAACTTTGTTGAAGGATATAGGTGGTCTACATAGCTATTTGAGGCACACCATTCTCATGTTTAAACCTACTAGCATAGATGAGGTATCAGTTCAAGCTACACATCTAGAGGCTAGAGGCAAGAATGTGAACCCTGAGATCGAGGGATCATCAAATCCCACTACAAGCAAGAATAAGGAAAAGAGGAAGCAGAAATGGAAAGAGAGGAAGTTAAATGTTGTATAGAAAGACAAACCTTCATGCACTCACTGCAAGAAGGATGGATATGATGATGAACATTGCTGGTCTTTTACATTCGGAGCTGAAACCCAAGAAGTTCGATGGCAAGAAGAAGAAGGTTGCTGCTGCTATTCAGAAAGATTTGGGGTCAGACTCAGGTGATGAAACAACAGTCACAGCCACAGGTATAAAAGGTAAAAATCCTGAATCATCTACTAGTAATTCTGCACAATCTATTGATAATGAAGAAAATGAGAGGAAAAGACATGAGCTTTTTCATATTAGAGTTATTTCCAAGCATCAAAAGATTGATACTTTATTTGATAGTGGTTCACAAGTAAACTTGCTTTTTGAAGCAATTGTAAAGAATTTGGGACTACTAACAACACCTCACAAGAAGCCATATCCATTAGGTTGGGTATGTGATAAAGCAAAGCTACAAGTGACTAGACAATGTAAACTTAGGTTTTCTTTTGGGTCAACTTTTGTAGATGAGGTTGAGTTAGATATAGTTCCTATGGATATATGTGGTATCATTTTAGGAAGTCCTTACTTGTATGATAGAAAAGCCATTTTCTATAGTACTGAAAATAAGTATCAACTCAAAAAAGATGGAATAGAATATATTTTGAGAGCTCATTAGCTTAAAAATAACTACACTCTCATTAACTCAGGGTAGATGACAAGAATTGTAAATTCATGCAAGCAATTTTTACTAATGGTTGTAAGGGAAAAGACCCCTAATAAAACCAATGCATTTGAAGGCTATGATGCTAAACAAAAAGCTGATTTAGAAAAATTTGTTTCAGAATATGATATCCTATTTCAAGAACCTAAAGGTCTGCCACCCAAAAGGGAAATTGTACATGTATTAATTTGCAGCAAGATGCTCCATTGCCTAACATCGGAATGTACATGTTATCCACTTTAGAGAATGCAGAGATCAAGAAGCAGGTACAGGAGCTGCTCGACAAAGGGTTCATAAGGCCAAGCACATCACCATGTGGATCTCCAATTGTCTTGGTGAGAAAGAAAGATGGCTCGTGGAGTATGTGCATTGATTACAAAGCACTGAATAAAATAACAATCAAGAATCATTATCCTGTTCCTCGCATAGATGATCTATCAGATCAGTTGAAAGAAGATATTTACTTTTCCAAGTTAGATTTGCATAGTGGCGACCATCAAGTCAGAGTTGCAGGACAAGATGCATGGAAGACTACTTTCAAAACAAAGTAAGGGTTGTATGAATGGCTAGTTATGCCTTTTGGCTTAACTAATGCTCCTACCACTTTCATGAGAGTTATGAATGATGTACTCAGGCATTTTATTGATGATTTTGTAATTGTATATTGAGATGACATTATTGTTTTCAGTAAAAACATGGGGAGAACATTTAAAGCATGTAAAGCAGACTCTAGATGTTTTGAAAAAAGAAAATCGCTATGTGAAGTTATCAAAATGTGAATTTGGCGAAACATCTTTAAATTATTTGGGTCACATTGTAGGGGGTGGTGAATTGAAGATAGATCCCTCTAAGGTTGAAGTCATTCTGAACTAACCTAAACCCAAAACTACTTTAGAAGTTAGGAGCTTCCTAGGAGCAACACAATATTGGAGAAAGTTTATTTCTAAATTTTCCTTGATTGCAGCTCCCTTACATGCTTTGACAGGATTGAAAAAGGTGTTTCAGTGGGGAGGCAAATAGCAGAAAGCCTTCGACATCTTGAAAGAAAAAATTAGTACAACACTAGTACTAGCATTGCCAGATCTTCAAAGACCATTCGAGGTTGAAACAGATGCCAGTGACTATGCCATGGGAGCAGTGTTGACGCAACATGGTAAACCCATATGTTATCATTTTGAGACATTTAATTCTGCAGTAGTTAATTATCCCACATATGATAAAGAATTGTATGCATAGTGCATAGTGTGAAAAAGAGGAAACATTATCTAATGGGCAAAGAAACAGTTATAGATACTGATCATCAACCACTTCAATATTTACACTTACAAACTAAATTGCAGCAATCAAGACACTATAGGTGGATGGGTTTTCTACAACAGTTTCATCTTTTCATCAGATATAAGAAAGGCATACACAATAAGGTTGCAGATATGTTATCCAGACCAATTATAAATACATCTACTATACTTAGGCATAACTCAGTATTTGATGAAAGCTACATTGAACAATATGCTCAAGATGTAGATTTTAAAGATGTATATGCAACTTTAAGTCATGGCAAACAAGTAGAAGAATTGGATTATCTGTTAAGGACCAACTCTTGTATCATTTGGGAAAGTTATGCATTCCTCAAACTGAAAGAGTTAACATAATCTGAGAAGCACATACTTCTCTAATATCAGGTCATTTTGGTGTAAGTAAAACAGTTGCATAGCTACAAAGGTTTTGTTATTGGCCAAGAATGCATGAAACAGTTTCTGGACATATTAAATGGTGTACCATGTAGGCTAGAAGCAAGCCGAGCAATAGAAAACTAGGCTTGTACACTCCACTTCCAGTTCATTCTCATCCTTGGGAAAGTGTTTCCATGGACTTTGTTGGGAGATTGCCAAAGTCTAGAAAAGGTCATGACTATTTATATGTTATTGTGGACAGGTTCAGCAAAATGTGTATTTTAATACCTTGTAATAAGCAGATTACAACTGAACAAACAACAAAGTTGTTCTTTCAACAGGTATGGGTTCACTTTGGGTTACCCACTTCTATTGTCTCTGATCGAGATTCCCGATTTGTTGGGGAATTTTGGTCAATTCTATGGGAGTTAATGGACACTAGATTGAAGAAGAGCACAACATTTGATCCACAAACAGATGACCAAATAGAGGTGGTCAACAGGACAATGATCCAGTTGCTCAGAGGCTATTGCAGCAAGCATCCCAAGCTTTGGGATGAACATTTAGTTTATGTGCAACATGCTTACAACTGTGCTAAACATTCTTCTACACAAAGATCTCCTTTTGAGAATTGTTTTGGTTTTACACCAAGGTCTCCCTTGGATTTTGTCTTTAGTAAAGACATAGCAGTTGATGGACACAGTGATGTGAACAAAGCAACCAAGTTCATTGAACAGATCCAAGAAATTCACCAGGCAGTGTAGGAACAACTGGAAAGGAGTCAAGCCAAGTACAAGGCAAGGCATGATAAGCATCGAATTGAGCATAGCTTCCAAGTTGGTGATCAAGTCTGGTTATACATCAGCAAAGACAGAATGCAAGGTCAAGGTAAGAAGCTGAAGCCAATAAGGTATGGGCCTTTCGAGATACTTGAGAAAATTGGTGAGAATGCTTTTCACCTTGATTTTCCAGCTTACATGCACATCTATTTAGTAGTTAATGCAGAGAACTTGATACTATATGAACCTTCATTGATTGAAGATTCCGAAGAGCAAAGTCTATTGCCTTCTATTGATGATCTGTTGCCTGAATATCTCAATGAGTTGTAGGAAGATATAGTTCTAGATAGGAAGGTGAGAACTACACAGAGAGGGGATGTTGAGTACCTCAGAATTGGACTCAAAGGTTCAAAACGAAGCAGTGCAAGATGGATAGAGATTGGGCAAGTGAGGAAGTTGTATCCTCGCTTGATTGATGCTTAAAAACCAACTTTTGGTGGTCCAAAAGCCTTTTCAGTGGGAAGGCGCGATCTAAATGGATCCTAGAAAACCCTCTAAGTCTTCAAACATTCAAAACTATTGCAAAAGAAGAACTTGTTAAAAAGACAGATTACACTATCAGGAGGTAAAAACATGAAGAAATCAGTGAAATAAGGCCTATCGGAGGCTTAAAACAACTTTACTTCGGAGCCATTAGATCTGGCCGATCAATGGTCCAGATCCGAATAGCATATCACAATTAGTGATGGCAAGCGAAGGAAATTAGGGGCTATCACATGACAGTTGTTATCGCGATCAGCGCAGGTCAACGAGGACTGTTGATCAAGCGTATAGATTGATGGCCCAGGTTAATGCGCAATATCGCAATCGTCAAATACAAAGGAGCACTTACAATGACACGGGGTATGTGCGATATGTGATTGCAATCAATCACATCGCAATATCACGTCGGCAAATTACAATGGAGCGGGGTTGATATACATATGGCTTGCGACAGCTGGACCTGATGAAAATATAAATGATATTATATATATTTTGAGATCCAGAAAATAGGGTTTTCCTTTGTATTTTGCATTTTCGTTAAATAAATGAAATACAAAGGAAAAAGTGTCGATGCGATGAAACCAGACCCAAAAGGGTTTATTAATGCTATTATATATGATTTCAAGTCCGCTAAAGCCATTTTATGGGTTTTTCAATGTTTAAATGTATTTTTGAATACAAATGGAAATCACGATATAAATGGGATTTCGGGCGGGCCAAAGGCAGTGAGTGGTTTGGGCCGGGCTCTGCCCGATCCCATACACTGGCTTCCACGTGTCCAGGCTAAGGAGAGAAAAAGCCACCCTTATCGGGAAGTTAACCCCCATATGGAAGAGCCGCCCGAAATGAACCCCAGTCATTGGATCTAGATCTCCTAGATCAATGGTGGAGATGCGATGTCGATATACCGACGAACCCGATAGGAGTATAAGGTGGATTTATGGATATTTGAAGTCCGATAAACAATGTTTGGTTGAATTTTTCTATGTTTGAATGTATTTCTCTGTGTAAACAGAGAACTTCGATTTCCAAGGATTTCAAAGGCTCGATGACCCATTCCGTTATAGTACAGGTGACCACCATCCTTGAAAACGTCTAGCAACGATTGCTAACGCTCAGAGGGGGATCCGAGCGGACAGAGGTCAGGAAGCCAGAGAGCCCGAGAAGGAGAAATGGACAGACAACATCGATTGGCTTCAAAGCCATAGACAGAGAGCAAACAAAGGGAGGTAGTGCTGAGACAGAGCAAAGACAGAGATAGAGAGTGACAGAGAGAATTTGTGTACTCAGAGAGGCTTGAGGGGTTCAAGCAAAACTCTTGCTATTGTATCTATTGTGTGTTAAGACTCAAATTGAGCTCATACTTTTGTAAAACTCTGTTTTTGAAGACATAATAGATAGGTCACCACTAAAGGCTGGACCAAGAGACGTAGCCTAGGAGTGTTGGGTGAAGTCCTTATATAACTTAATGCATGAGTAAATTTACTGACCAACTAATCCATGGTCATTTACCCCAGTTTCAACTCATGAAATTCCTTGACCTTGTCATCAAACTATCATTCTATTAAATATTTTTCTTTAAACAATCGTTGAAACTCCTCCAAATCAACCTTTTAGATTATGAACTATTTTCATCTCCTCCCATCATAGGGAAGCCTTTCCTTGCATTTGATAGGTGGTAAGCTTGGCCTTTAGCTCAATGGAATAGTCATATACTTGAAAATACATGTTAATATTCAACAACCTCGTTAAAAGATGGGGGTCAGATCTTCCTAAACTCTCCATGTATTTCTACCTTAGGTATCTTCTTTAATTTGGATTTCATTCTTGAGGAATTATATTCCTCTCCACCTTCCAACCGTTCCTCTTGAATTTCTTATGCTTTTTCAATAGTTTTCCTTCTGAGGTCTCACCTCGGTTTTCTTCAGTTCGCACTATCTCCACTGTCTTGGGGTTTGAATTTTATATTAGATTTTTTATTAGTACATCCTGCTTTTCACTAGACTTCAATAGGTGTTTATTACTTTCTCTTAAATTTATTAGTTCTTCCTATAGATTTATCATCATCTCCATTAACTCTATGTGTGGTGCATACACATGTTTCCCCAAATGTACATAAATTTCATCTTCACCTATATGGGTTTCTTACACAAAAATATCGTCACCATGATTATTTGCAGTCAGTATGGGTCTATCATCACTTATACTATCCTCCTAAGAAAGTCTCATACCTCAGCTCTTCATGTCAAGCTTTGAAATGAGAGAAAGACTTTAAAAATCAATAAAGCTCTGGTTCCGCACTTTCTCTCACTTTTGCCTACGGGCCTGCACCTTTTGTTCATGTTACCTACGTACCTGTACGCTCTGTCTATAAAGGGTAGGGTGCGTACCCCTGTGAAAGTCAAAAAGGCGCAAGTTTACTTTAAAAAACTCACTTTGGGTTAATTCTAGATGATTCTAGAAGGAATTTTGACGTGGATTGTTCGCTCCAAGATGGTTCATGCATCCCAAAAGAGAAGGAGCTAATCCCTTGATAGGAGGATCTATCCCTTTGAAGGAGGGCTTTATTCCTTTGAAGGAGGACCTAGTAAATTCCCTCCATTTGCGCTATAAATTAAGGCATTGGGTTAGTTGCTGGAGAGGTTAGAAGCTGAACATTTTTGAGGGTAAATGTTGGTGGAATTGAGACTTCTTAGTTAAGCTTGAGAGGAGAGATCACATACCTTTTGGCTTCATTGGGAAGTGAGTGAAACTTGTCAAAGTAGAGGAGACTTCTTGTTGGACCCTGGGAGGAGCTTGTACAGCATCAAGGCACAGGTTGTAAAGTTCTTCTTTCATT
>APFE030938604.1:0-15499 GCA_000404065.3 Pinus taeda
CATGGAGGGTCATTTGTAGGTTAACCGTGCATGAGAGAAGCTTATGTAAATTTTCATTCTTTTATTAATAAATTTCCTAAAGTAGCCACGTTGGCATAGGCCGTGGACTGTTTCCCTCTCTGAGGGTTTTAACCACATCAAAATATTGGTGTATTGATCTGTGATCTATTTGTGAGCGGTGTCCTTCTGGTGTTCTGTCTGAGGAACTTACCCTGTAAATTCCTACATGATCAGGAGATCATGAATATTTTCTACCTTGGGAGTTTGATGCAGGAGCATTCAGCCCAAGGGAAATCATTGAAAAAAGTAGACATAGGGAGTCATGCACTTTTTGGAATTAGTTTCCTAAGTTCCAAGTCAGTTTAATATTTAGTCTTTTAAGTGTGATTTAATTAGATATTCTCAAAATAAATAAATGAGAACATAGGAACTAGGGAGAACTTTTAGGCATAAAAGGAATGGATGTGGATCATTAAGTGATAAGGAGGCTTTTCTATTTTAAAACAGGAAAAGATGAAATAAAGCCTCAAGATGCGTTTTGCAATATGTATGCATTGCATGTAGAGCTTTAAAGATTTTATGTTTAAATCGTTATGTAAAGCATGTTTTTTATTGGATAAGGACCGAGAAGGCCTATCCTTAATTATAAATAAAGAGGAAACAAAGCTCTCATTAGAGAGGAGCATTCCAGAAGAATTATGAGTGAAATTTCCTCTCGACGTTCTGAAAAAAGGATCAATGATATCTTGTTAATGAGGATATATGTATTAAATAGTTGCTTTACTATGTATTGAAGACTGGAAGCGCCCTCCTATTTCCGCTTGATGTTGTATTGTGTATTGACAAGCTTGAATTCGCCTTAGTATTTCTGCTTGATGCTTTATTGATTATTGGGACAGTTTGGCTCATTTCTTTTGTTGTGAAAGCATATTGTTGCCACCACTGTAATTTCCTTTTATTATAGTTAAGAGAAAAACTCTCGGAGATGCCTTTACTGTGTGTTAAAACAATTTAGATCAGTTTCCTTTTCATTGATATGTTGTGGCACTTTGATTTCAAAACATAGTAGAACTCTGTTTACGCACAGCCATTATAATAATCTCTTAAGGGAACAGTGCAGAACGTGATTGAAACCTAAGTAAAAGTCATTCAAACACTATTTTCAGGGAAAAATCATCCGGATGGCAAGACACTTACGCGCTCAGCAAAACTATGGCGGAGATGGTAACATGTAATCACACTAAATATTTAACCGTAGTGTTCTTCATTCCAGTATTGTCGAAAGCACATACGCTTAACCTTTTTTCTTGATGGATATAAGACCACTGAATGACTGATCCAATCATTATGCTATATGGCATAATTCAATTATCTTGTTTCTTGACAGATGCTGTGCTCGACTTGGGACGGACGTGAAACCTTAGCTCGTATTGGAATATAAAGTGTATTAAATTAATAAGAAACTTGATTGAATTACTTCCCAGACATTGTATTGAGTAAGTCCAAGCATCCTTAGCGAAGATTGACTGCGAAGTGGTGAAGGAAATTCATTGTTCAGTTGTTTGAAGGGGAGATCAAAGATTTCATCGTCCGATGATGCAGGGCGGACCTGCAATTACAAGGATCTTCCTATTGATTTGATCAATCTTCCTGTGATTTGATCGATTCACTTCAGCTATTGCCTTTGCTCCAAGAATTCGACATTTTTCCCTTTATAATATATATATATATATATATATATATATAAATATATATAATATATATATCATCGCTCGTTGATGGATCTCTGAAAAACTCGCGGTAGATTGCCTCTAAAACCCTCGAACCATTAGAAAGAGATTATGGCTCCAAGCATACACAATTGATCTCTATGTAGGCCACTCGATCTGAAACCAATCAACCTCCCTATATTTGTGCTACTCTAATTAGTAGTCGCGGCCCTCTTATCTTCTGGGAACGAACCTTGCTTGGGAATAAATCCACGGCCTTGAAAAAATATGAAGCTAACAAGAAATCGGCTCATCGACTCCTCTACTCTTGTACTCAGCACTTTGGGGAAGTATTAATAATCGGCCTTTGGACAAGGATGAATGAAGCAATATCAAATCACAATACCAACAACCACCAACAATAAATCTTGTTAGAACTTCAGAAAATGATAATGAAGGTAGTTATGATAATGAAGGTAAGATCCAACTAGGGTGGTCAAATCTCCACCAAAGTTGGAGGGATCTAACTGGGGTGGGAAGAGATCCACCGAAGCTTGTGTCTTCGCACAGTTTGACTTCAAAACAATTAATAACCAAACCAGGTCACTTACTTTAATCACGCGCTCCTCTGCTCCATGCGCGCACGCAACATCTTATAACCTACGCCCACAGCCATGTGATAACAATCCGCTCGTTTTCATATAAGCCACCTTTACTTATGGACAACAGAATTATAAAAAAGTGAATTAACTCAAGCTTTATGTGATAGCAATGTACTTTATAATATGCGAGCGCTTTCAATATTAGTGGACCCTGCATTATAACACTGCATCAAACTGGATAACTACCATTCAATCCGGCGCGCTCAAACCGAATAACTAAACTTTCAGTTTGCACAATCAATCTGGCGCTGCATGCGCACAGCATCATAAGGTTATAAAGGGAATAGCAGATATGTCTCACGGTATCACACAGTTATGAATTAAAATCAATACACACAGTTCCATAAAGTTATAAAAAAAGAATCCTCTAAAGCAATACGTGAAGAAATGTTGTTCACACACAATAACACTGTGCGATCTTATATGCAAATCCAATCTGTATATATATATGATTTAAAATAAGACCATTACTTACAAACTTGGCCAGGTAATCAGAATTGATGGCCCTTTACAATTGTCCCGAACGCTTCCAACCAGAAACCTCACACTCTATCTCCCTCTCTGCTCTGAGAGCTTTGCTACCTTTTTTTTATAACTAAGGATAGGCCTTCTTGGTCCTTATCTTTTAGAAAAACAAGGTTTTCTTTTTTTACATAAGGAATTAAAGCTTGAAGCTTTATTCCCAGCTTTTATCCTAATTTTCTCTTATATGCTTTTATTTATAAAAGAATATTTACATAAATTTTACTTCCTATTTTGTTAAAATAACAAAATACTAAAATTTATTACACCCCCTTTTTATTTCATTTTTACAAATGGAGAGGGTCTTGATGCTCCTCCATCATAAAGTGCATTTTTTTTGGAGTTTTCTACTAATTTTCTAGTCACAATCACGCAAAAACAATTGTGGCGAAATCTTGATTTATGTTGTTTGATGCAGGGTAGGCGTGCAAATACCAAGATATTCAATCACTCTGTTATGGCAACATGCATCTCATCATTTGCCAAATCAAAAAATCAATGCGAATACCAGGATATTCAATCACTCTGTTATGGCAACATGCATCTCATCATTTGCCAAATCAAAAAATCAATGCCTCGCAATTTCAATATTTAACATTTGAATGCGGAAGCTTTTAGAAATAATAAAACTCACAATCTTCATACCATTAACCTTCAACTCTGCATTGGGCGCTATAGCTCAACACTTTACCTTTCATTGAAGTCAAACCAAATCATCATTCCAATGTTCCCATATGAATGCTTTTACATAAAGCTGACTCTAATTACAATCTCTCCCTTGGATCTTTCCTCAGATCATCAATCATTAAACTAATAAATTCATTCCTTCCCATGCACATCCCATTACAGTGGGAATTTACAATATACATGCAGCTATATAATCCATGGGGAAGACATAATTATGCGCACAACAATTATAGTGGAGACTTATATCCACACTCACAGCAATTGGGTAGAAAACTTATAACAAACCGTTAGCAATATATGATATGCCTTATGAATAAGCACACACAGTCTTTAACAATACAACAACATATATATAAGCCGTTGCACAGCAGATTAAAGGCGCACCATACCATAAATATATACGCCTCTGCACAGTATGTGTTGACAATTCATGCACACGGTAAGTTATAAAGGCAGAATCGTGCCACGGTATACACAAGAATGAGATCTAAGCCCAATACGCGCAGCCCAACAGGTTATACGTACAGCCCATAAGTTTACAAGGAAATCATGCCGCTGTCATAGAATCGGTCCACAAGAATCAATTAAATCTTAATAGAGCAGTCTTTTCCCTGGTTTGTTGAAGATGGGGATACGCAGTGCAAATCGGTACGTGACTTCGAATGCTATTGGAATGATTTAGTTTGCTGTTGACTATGGAAGAATGACTGCATCTTTATCTTTGTTGAAGAGCCATTGGAGGGATGCAAACAATTCCACCCAACGACTGTAACTATGACCCGATCTTCAGTGTAACAATCATCAATAAAATGAAACAATGATGACAAAATGAATCAACATTAACGATTCTTCAATAAAACAAAATCTTGGCAAAATCTTCGCACTTCATGTCTGATGAGATGGCCAACAAACAATCAATTTTAAAGATCCTCTCTAAATCGTAGAATGGCGGATTTATTAAATAAATTCAATGATTTTCCCAACACAAATTATTACATAAACTCAGTTGTCGTTCAATGAGAGAGAGAGAGTTCATCATAAAAGTCCTGGTCTCGCCTCCTCTCCCCAGCAAGCTGCCAGTTTCTCTTTTTTATTCACATCCATAGTTGCATTATTACAAAAGTAGATTTATGGAGCTTTTCTTTGTTTTTTTTTTTTTTTAACAACTAGTCTAGCTTGCTTTATGCTAAATCTTTCAAATTTTTAACTTAAAAAAAACATAGAAACAGATCCCACTCCTTGCTTGTAGATTTTCTTTTTGATTTTTGGAATAAATCAAAAGATTTTTCCCTTTTGAGTCACATGGTCCTGCATAAGTTAAAGACTATTCCTAATTTATTAATAAAAATAAAAAATATAATTTACATTTATAAATAGAAACAATAATTATATTTGTTGTATCTTAAAATAAAAAATATTAATTATTCTTTAATTATAAATAATTAAATGTAATTTGTAAATCTTTAGGTCCAATCATTTTTATTTTTCCTTAGTTTTTTTTTTAAGTATTTCACCTCTTCCAATATGTTGGTAGAATTTGATAAGAATCAAAACATTTTTCTATGATATATTTCACATTGTCAAAATAAAATAAAAATTAAGTCAATCATAATTTATTTTAAATTATTATTATTCTTAACCATGGGGCTTCACCAACGCTTTATCATGTAAATACTTAACTTGTGAATAGGCTTTGTTATAATGTTATGGGCCAACTCCATGTCTTAGTAATAACAAACACATATCCCATGATATATTTCACATTGTCAAAAATAAAATAAAATAAAAACAAAAAGTAACTAAATCATAACTATATTTTATATTATTATTATTCTTAACCATGGCTATTGATCAACAATTTGCAATGTAAATATTTAATTTGACCTTAGGCTTTGTTATAATATCATGGGCTAATGCCATGACTTGTTAATGTCACAAGCTCGAAATACCATAACTCTTGTTCACATAACATTTGTTAAACAAATCTATTTAATTAAAAATATAGAAAATGCATAGTTTCAATCTTTTATCTAGAAGCTCACTTTAATATAAAAAGCATAAATTGTAAACAACTTTTATTACAATAGCATGGACTACTATCATGATTTAGTAGTACTACATACTCAACTAGCATTTGCATTTAATGCTGCAAAGGAAACGTCGTAAGGCATAGTGCGTGGAAGAATATTGAAATGTGAATATGCTTTTGCGGGCTTTTTTGAAAGCAAGGGTTGATGATTTCGAGTTTTAATTTGAGGAAGCCATGCCGAACACTGCTGAAATGGAATGCAAGCAGCCATAAATATGCACTGAACCTGCCTAGAGACCTTTGTTTGCAGCTGGTAAAGACTGTGGAGTTAAAGGCGAAGATAAATGAATGAATCCATGCGAACAACAACCGGGCAACCATATTGACTTGGAAAGGGCTATTCAAACGGGAAATTAAAATATGAAGATATATTGAAAACATGTATTATACTCATTAAAATCAATTTTTTTTGTCAACAAATTATGTTAAAACCCATTGACAATGAAATGGTTGTGAGGACATTAACTATCAAAATGGTATCGATCTTGAAACATCCCTTTTTAAGTTTGAAATGGAAAACACAAATAGTTGTGAGGACAGAAACTATCAAAATGGTATTTGATGTTGAAACATCCTTTTTTAAGTGTGAAATGGATGTCTTTCTCAGAGGGAACGCCTTACGGCAATCCACTATACAAACAAGTAATTGCAATGGGTGAAAGGTTGGGGTCATGAAGAGTGGACTCAATTTTCAGACTCCCCACCTGAGATTCTTTCCCCAGTTCAGCCCACTCTCTCATGTATATGGTAATATATTCTTCCTTGATGGCAGAGGAAAATGAAACCCAGGCAAAGCATGGGGAGGGTGCTCAAGAGACCCATGAGAAAAGACCAGACTAAAATTTGCTCAAGCATGAGCATGTGACCAAACCACAAATAATATTGCAGGACACATTTTCTGCAAAGGCCTAAAACTGACATCCAAATTAGATATTTGAGACATGAAAATTGCAGAGAACTCCAAAATTAACATTGACATTATGAATGGGGTGGCCTTCCCCACTAGTATTAACTTGTCAAGAATTATTACTGAAGATAAATCATTGACCTCAAACCTAAAACAATAAGTTTTATGCAAGTCTATATAACATTTAACTCATAAACCAATGCACTTACTTATAAGGGGGCTGATCTCAGCACAAGAGATTCAGATGAACAAATCATCTTGCAGTAATTGTCTCAGCATTAAGCAATATCTGGCACAATCTCAGCAAGGTTTTCTTGGGAGTTAGGAGAATCCATCAACAACCAAGCAGAAGTGATAACATTTTAATATATTATCAAGGTCTAGAAAATATCTAATCAAGGGGAATCAGAAGTTAATTTTAATTGGAGACTCCTCAATCATAATTAGTAAGAGATGTGAAACCCAAGTTAATCCAGATTGTTAACATGAGGTTAAGGGATCTCAAATAGTTTTATGTTTATAGAATAAAACCAGGTTTTGAGGGCCTGCAATAGCCTGAATAATACCATAGAAAAGGAGATTGTGAAAATAAGTGTTGGAATGTTGAGTATAAATGGTGGGGGTTCCTATCAAACTCTTACCTCCCATGATATTAATTTCTACAAGCCATAGGATATGAATGCTAATGAGATTATGGAAAAATGATGTGTCACTTTTGAGTTCACCAGATGGGCAGTAAATTTAGCCAGACCTTATCTTTCATTCCTACGTGTGTGGGGGAGGAACGAATAATTAAATGAAATGATGGGTCTGAAAAGAGTAATGTTGTTTATGTATGCTTTAGAAGTATTGCAGACATAGAAGGCCTGGATAAACCTTGTGTAATTTCTCTGCTACCAGTGGTTTGTTGATAGGACTATAATGTACCTGAAAGCAAATGGCGAACCAATACTTTAATACTGATTTGACCTAAAATTAAAAGCAGAAATATAATAGACATCAAGCTCAAAATATCAAAAGTAAGAGCTAGAAGCATAAAATAAGTATTGGGCACACTCTCACAAGTTACAACCAAGAAGATTGTGGGCTTTTCCATCAAGCATAACGGCTTAAGCCAGCAGCATAAAAAGCATAACTGAAACCAAGTTCATATGATACTGAAATTCCCAGTTCATACTTCAGAGAGAGGACAATAGCGTTCTCTAGCTCATCTATCTCTTCTTCAGATAATGAAACATGCATACCTCTGAATTATTCGGTAAGAAACAACCAGATGGTTTAGAAAGGTAATTCAGAGATAAGTAATTGAACACATAAGACAAATTTTGAAAGGCCTAATTGGTTATTTATAAAAAGAAAAAAAGCTATTGCACATCCATGTTGTATTCCATAAGAAAGGTGGTACTTATATAACCCTTAGAATTCTTCGAGGGGACAGTTGAGCTTTCAGTCCTGCAAATGATGAATACACTAAAGAAATCCTCACTTAGTATCGTCCCTGGACCCAGTCCTCCTCTATCCATTAAAGAACCCCGACACTTGAGAATTTAATTATTCTCATTTTCTTTGTCTAATGTTAAGGTCAGATTGGGCTTTGTGAGGCCAGTGAAAGTAGGGTCACAATCAGGGTTTTTCAGGGTTTTATTCTCATTAAGTGACATGTTAGGGTTTTATTCTCTTAAGTAACATGTTTGCAACTTTGCCCCTTGTGGGCCAATGCACCTCCACAAAGAGGGCATTCAAATAACAGAAGCCATCATGTGTTCCACCTTTTGATAGGTGGTAGATACTCAGCAGATTAAAGTCTGAAAGAAGAATTGTAAAGTCATTCTCTTACATCTGAGTGTAGTACCCTTTTGAAGCATAACGCTCCTGAAAAATCAATATAAAAGCATTTCTCTAGACAGAATGCATCAAGAATTCGGAGGACATAAGCATCTATATAACATTTAACTCATAAACCAATGCACTTACTTATAAGGGGGTTGATCTCAGCACAAGAGATTCAGATGAACAAATCATCTTGCAGTAATAGTCTCAGCATTAAGTAATATCTGGCACAATCTAAGCAAGGTTTTCTTGGGAGTTAGGAGAATCCACCAACAACCAAGCAGAAGTGATGACATTTTAATATATTATCAAGGTCTAGAAAATATCTATATTACAGCCAAGAAGATTATGGGCTTTTCCATCAAGCATAATGGCTTAAGCCAGCAGCATAAAAAACATAACTGAAACCAAGTTCATATGATACTGAAATTCGCAGATCATACTTCAGAGAGAGGACAATAGCTTTCTCTAGCTCATCTATCTCTTCTTCAGATAATGAAACATGCATACCTCTGAATTTTTCGGTAAGAAACAACCAGATGGTTTAGAAAGGTAATTCAGAGATAAGTAATTGAACACATAAGACAAATTTTGAAAGACCTAATTGGCTGTATTTATAAAAAGAAAAAAAACTATTGCACATCCATGTTGTATTCCATAAGAAAGGTGGTACTTATATAACCCTTAGAATTCTTTGAGGGGACAGCTGCGCTTTCAGTCCTGCGAATGATGAATACTTTTAACTTTAAGAGGCATGCACTGATTCCCTTTAACTTGGAACTAATTTTGGACAACTCTGCATTCCTAAAGAGCCCACCTCTTTCACACAAACACAACGCAGAGAAGCCTACGCAGAAACACTCAATTGGAAATCCACAATCCACATCTCTTTCAGTTTAGAGATGTTTTATGAATGACTTCTATTTCCTACTTAAAGTCTAGGCACTTTACATGAGGAAAGGATTGGTAACAACATAGTTCTATAGGAGTGTACTTATTTCCATCAGAGCACATTAGACCAGGTATTCTCACATGCAAAACTAGGCACAACAATCAAGATCAGAATTAGGGTATTAGGGTTAGGATTTCTTACCTAGCCTACAGTGAACTGATTTAGGGTTTGTGATTGTAAATTCTAACTGATTTCCTTTTCTATAAAGGAGATATAGGATGGGCCACTCAGATGATTAGTGAGTTTATGTGTTTGACCTATAGCATTAGAGGCTATAGTTTTCCAGATATAATAAAACAGTGATGCAGATTTAAGATCTTTGCTTTCCATTATATTTTTGTAGTGTTTCCAGCAGCATGTGTTTCTAGATTCTAATATTCAGAGATTGCAGTTTTGATAGGTTTCAGTTTTTAAGCTATCTAGGGCTTATTTATAATTTCAGTGCAGAGTCAGCTTATCATGGCTTGAGAAATATCAACATGAGACTACATGGTATTGAAGAATATTTGGCAAGCCAACATCTTCGCATGCTCATGAATTGTTCAGTCAAGAAAGACATCAAAAATAAGTCTTTGGTAAGGGATGTGCACTTGGCAGAGACAGCCCTACTCAAGTGTCATTCCACACTTGCTATGATCAAGAGGTAGGTCCTTAACCACTGGCTTCATGCTGACAGAGATGAAATCTGATCACGGTAAAACTCCCAATCCAAAAAACCAGTTTTGATTTAGGCTAAAGACATCAACCAACATACGCAACAGTAAATTAAAGAAACTTAACTACGAAGGGATATCTGAATAAAAGATACATAACATCCTGGCTATATAACGGTGCATATAAACACAGAACAGCACAAACATTGAATTCAGTATACCATTCTGCATGAGCCCTATATCATAAATCTGAATACACAATTTTTTATAAACATTCATGCAATAACTAAGAGTGTAGGATGTCATTCTACGATACTCATGATTTTAATCGAACTTGCAATATCAAACAGAATAGAACCCGTTCAGGGTCCTATGTATGCATGCCCAAGTAAAAGAGACAAAAAGAAACAAAGAAGCTCTGGGCTCTGAATTTGCAAGTAGTTTATACCTCTATTAAACTTCTGGCCAAGTTGAGTTTCACAGTATACTGGGTATACTATACCTTTTATTCTTTTGTGGGGGGAGCATGGTATAGTAAGAGAGGCAAGCAACGAGGGAATTACATGTAGCTTTTCCAAATTTTTTGTCATGGATGTGAAGATCCATACAATAAAGAAAGTATCAAGAACAGCGACAGGTAATACAAGGAAAGTCCTTGCTCTTCCAGAAACATCATTTATATTCCCAACATTTTCTACAAGTTCCAGTGCCTCTGAAGCCACAAAGTAGATTGCTCCAAGAAGAAACACTTTTGATGTAATTCCCCCAAGAGTAGGTCGCACCACACCATAACCCATAGAAACCACAAGAAAGAGAAGCCAAGAGACAGTCTTCTTAATAGCCATAAAAGTGATTGCCCAGGTAGTGATACTCATTGGTCTACGCCCAGTTGCATTAAAATTAGCATATTCGAAATACCACAAGGTCATCTCAAGCATTCCAAGGGATATCACTGCTGTTATGCAGTTTTGAAGCTGTAATATATCATCCCCGAAACGCACGTATTGCAGAAACCAGATAAGTCCAAGAATAAGGTAGGCTAAAGACAAAAACCCATAGAATTTCAATAAAGGTGCTAACCTGCCTGGCAAATAGCCTGTTGGATTCTTCCACACAGTTCTGCCATTGATAATAGTCCCTTTCAGATGGGGATCACAGAACATAAAATAAATATTGTACATGCCAGACTTTATGATATAGATGGTGTCTGGCTGTTCCTTTGCTTCTAAATTATTCCCCTGGAAGACAAAGGGAATGGAGCGAGGCCAGTTTGCCTCATCAGCAGATCAGTGTACAATGATCTCCCCTTGTTTACAGCCTTCTAACTTGGCAAGGTCTGGAGTACAGCATAGTGTAGTGGCCCCATCATATGGATTGCCACTAATCTTGTACCTATCCTTTGTCTCGAAAATAACTGCTTCAATAAGCCCAGTGCTATGCTCCATTTGATCATGCTTAGAAGCAGATTCCTGAGTCCTGCGTAAAGTGATTGAATCAAACCTGCCAGATAGACTTATCAAAATCATGAAACCACCCTTTTACAGTTCTATTGCAAAAAGCCTACATATAATTCCATTGCCTAAATATGAAAAGAAATCAATATGCGCAAGAAATCTCATTTCTCACAGATATTTGTGCAACCTTTGACTTGAGGAATCTTGGCAGCAAATGGACTCTGAAACTGACGATATACAAGTAACAAAACCACATGCTCAAAAATCAAATAGAAAAGAAAAACTGGGGCAAGAAAGAAGTGGAAACTGTCATAAGCTTGAGTTTCCCAAAATGATAGAGGTTCAAATTCCTCCTATACATTACAATGTGTCTCCACTTAAAACATGGGCAGAGCCGTGTGTGCCACTAAAGGAAATCGATTTTTGACAAGTGGTGAGCAACTGCCTTACAGAGTCTACAGCAATAACAAAAATTTTGTAATCAAGAAGACGGACAATGGATCAAGACGAGTCAGTGAAAAGAAACATTGTAGGAAACTGCAAAAACACCAGTGATTGAAGTTTTGAACTAAAACTGTTTTAGTTAAGCCTTCTAAGCCTTTGTTTTCAAAGAGATGTGATGCATTCTTGCCTTATGCAAATATGTGTGAAAGCTAGAAAAGTGCAACTGGAGCTTCACCATCTAGTGGAACTCTTAGAGCATTGGGGTTTGGTTCCCTATACTACAAGTAAGAAGCTCCCAACTTAGCATCATCAAGCTGGGCGCAGAAGAGATCCAAGCAGAGCAGACAGAGGGAGAAGGTCACAGAGAAGGCATTCTACCAGCAGAGGTCCCTTATTAGATGATAACTGGGGTGGTGCACCAAGCAGGGAATCAATTGCAGGGAGGCCTAGAGTACAAAAAGCTGATGGTTGGCCCAACTCACCTCCATGGGGAGGAAATCTTGGAGATTAGCCAGACCGTGGTGTGAATATGGGCACATATGTGATGGAAGGGTGGGGCACTGAACCACCCAATGTGGAAAATCCAGTGCTCCCCAGATGATTAATTTCCGCTTGCAGTACAGCCAATTACCCTCAACTTTCCAGAGGGTTACGCTTGATTATTTCCTGTTGTTACACAGCTATTAGTAGGGTCAAGTTTGCTCTGATATGTTAACCCTGTCCACTGGTGATTTTGAATTTTGAGCACGAGGCTTTCCTCTCTTGTTTTACTGCTTGCAGAGTCTGTAATTTAGGGGGATGTCTATATCTCTGTAGTGCGCTACCATTTCAATTTCAAAGATAAAAAGGAGGAAGAACCTAAAACTGAAGTCCAGAGGATTATCAAAGCCTGATCCGATAAGAGTACCTAACCAAAGTAACTTGAAACAATTTTTAAAATGCAACCCAATAGGGAGAAAACTACGAAGAACCATAGACCCATTTTTTTATCAAAAAAAGGAAGAAAAGACAAAGGATGAAATCCACATACTTGATGAACGACTTCCCATTGTCTATGCCAGTCCTATTGTCTGTATTCAAAGATGCATAAAGGCCCTCACTACCCCCATAGAAAACGAATCCGTTCCCTTGTGGCAAGAAGGCATCATCGGTGTAGTCGTGAATCGACCCATGAACTATCTCAGAACAGATAACCAACAGCAGCCCTGATAAGGCCAAACCCACCACTCTTCTGTACAGTTTTAGCCCGCTCTGGCTACTACTTTACTTCCTCGATCAAAACATTTATTTAGGCACCTCGCTGCCTGCCCAACTCAGATTTCTCTGCACATTAATAGCAAGATGGTGAGAGCCAGAAACAATAAAAAGTGCTTGTTTATGCAGAGGAACCTTTCTGCAGAGGAAACGGTGATACGTCTGATTGATTGATTGATTGACAATGGGTAGCTCCGAATCTCCATTGTTAACAGCTGCTGTTGCTGTGAAATTCGGCCAAAGACAGCAAAGTTGGTCAGGAGATCTGCAATTCTGCTGTTGCTTATGCTCGCTACCGTGATTGTACCACTGAATGAATTTATCGTCGAGGCAGAGGTGGATTCTTCACATTTTATGTGTTTGAGATGGAGAACATTTTCATATTGTAGGTTGAGGTTAGCACAGATCTCGTGTAAATTTCAATATTGAATGTGTATTAAGTTGAGATTAGCACAGATCTAGTGTAAATTACAAAATTTAATGTGGATTAAGTTGAGTTTAGCACAGATCTAGTGTAAATTACTATTTTGCAACAGGAACTGCAAGCCAAAACTGAGCTTGCTGAGATCCAACAGAAACAAATTGCGGATCTCCTCCAAGCACATGCAAAATTCAATTCAGATTTCAGATGGTATACGGTATACCTGTTGAGTCTTTGTATACCTGTTTAGTCTTTGAGCTGCACTCTATGATGTATGCAGCAGCACCCTGATATGCAGCAGCACCGACCTGTTTCATTCAAAATGTACAAAACAGATCTGTAGTATGCATAAATTTAAATAGATTCACAAGGCTACGCAGCCCTCATGCAGGGATGAAAGACAAAGACACATTTCAGTCATTGCCAGAGTTTCATCGCCAGGATGCCTAACGTTTCATAGCCATAGCCAGATCCTCCCTCTCTGCCTTCCCTCCGTGGAAAAAAAGACATTTTTCTATGAAAAAACATATTAAACCAACGGTGGAAAACACTCTAATCGTCTAACACAAAATCAATGGCTCACAATGGTCCACGTCACATTTTTGGATGTCTTTCTCAGAGGGAACGCCTTACGTAATAAACCATGACTAATTTTCACATGGCATTTTTATAATGAAATGACTTGATTAAAATAGAATAATTACATTTAAAATAATAATCATCAATCACTAAACTAATATTCTAAAAACCTTATTCCAAAATAGCACACTTATTATATTTTATTAATAAAATTAACTAATTATTTAATTAATTAATTATTTTATAATTATTAATAATAAAATTATTAAAAATAAAATAAAAAACTTAATAAAACCTAAATTATAATTTTAGTAGGATTAAATTGGAGATTAATCCTTAAATCAGTGTAAATTACCACCAAAAAATAATTTATAACTACTTAATTATTTTAAATAAAAAATAATACATTTTAACTGTTTTGTTCATTAAATATTAATGAAGAGTAACTTTAAATTATTTATTAATAAAAAAATATCACTCGTTACCTAATCATTTATTAAAGATGATGAACTAGAAGCATTTACATTACTTCCTAGGTCCAATTAAGCGCAACAATCAACGCTGTTAATCCATGATGAGTTGAAGTTATCCTTTAAACCTCCGTATCCGGACTCAAACATTAAAATTTTTCTTGTCAATGCCCTCTAGTAAATGGTATACTCCATATCCATAGCATGGAGACTCTAACTCTCCAGCCTAGTATTTATAGGGCTTGTTCTCACTGCCCTACATCTTATATGGATCTTTGATCCCCCAAAATCGGAAAATGACGTCCTCTGAAACAATTGATCATATATATAATGATATCAATATGTGAGACAATCTCTGACCTATTCTCAATCATTCTGTCTGCTCTACATAGAATGATCCTAGGATTCTTGTGAATCTTGGACTGTCCAAAATTTTCACTTCGCCATAGAATGATCCTCGAATTCTTGTGAATCTTGAACTTTTCAAATTTTTCACTTCACCTCCATATACCTTGTTGCGGCTTTTCTAGGTTTATTTCTGTTTCACAGGTTGTATACGTTCTAGGTTCCTGCCTAACTAGCCTAGAGATTCGAACCTCACTCCGGAGATTCGAAGTCTACGATATGCCACATAACGGTAATGATGGAGGTTCGTATATTGAGCACATAAGCACTGAAGAATGAGGAAACCCCGTGGTTGTTCATTCTGCTTAGTGTTGGAGGCCCTAGTGTCAACATTAAGGGAGGAGGATCAAGGCAATACATAGGTGTGATGTGTATCAGTAGCAAGTGGAGAAAGCAGGTCTCTAATAAAAGCAAATCTGATGGTAAGGAAAACCGGGTCCATCTGGCAATGTTTCAGACAA